>BQNB010167057.1:0-14045 GCA_026074375.1 Tanacetum coccineum
TAATCGTTCCTTTTCTGGTATTTTGCATTTGGAAGGCATTTGGAAGAATTACACATGACTTAGGCTAATTTGGAGAAGAAACGGACAAGACTACGGACCTACACCAACATTGCTCAAGAATTTCTCCTCAGAGGCTGGAGATGGCGTCACAGATTACACGTGACGCCGTCACAAGTTCTACCACTACGGTGTCATAAGATGTCGCGATGGCGTCAGCCCGCACGACCCAGTCCATTATCTAGAATATTCTATGCACGACGGCGTCATGATTAAAACGCGACACCGTCGCAGCGATTTTCCTATATATACAAATCTGCTTTTAGGGTTTTAAGTGTGTAACTTTAGAGTAAAAGAAAGGGATGAACCCTAGTTCATTTAGCAGCTGTTAGGGACATTTTTAAGGCCTCAAAACCCTATTGTACTTCCTTCAATTCATGTTTTAATCAAGTAAGACTATCTTAATCATTCAATATATCTTGTTGTGTGATTTTTATCTATTCTTGCTTTATCTTTAACATGCTTGGCTAAACCTTCTATTGTGTTTATTTATGATTGTATGAAACCTAGAATGTAGATCTTAGTGGTGTTGCTTCTTGTGATGAATATGCATGTTAGGTCTTAGAAAACCAGCTTTTGTCTGCATCGCTGTTGATATGTCTTGGAAAACATGATTGTGTAGAAAGGATATCATCGGGTAACAGTCTTTATACTACCTTGCCTCTTATATGGTTGATCCACTCTTAATATATTTCACATGCATTTAATATACTCTTAGGGGCCTTGTAATAGTCTTCATACTACCTTACTTGTGCGTTGCCTTAACGGAATATTAAATAGACGGTGGGTTCGTGTAATTCGTTCATGACTTAGAAAATAATTACATAGATCATCACAAGTGTGACAAAGCAACAACACTAGGAGAAGCAATCTAGAGAATAATACATGATTAAATAAACACAGTCTTTTATTATATTGTTATCACTAGTAGCTTAGATTATTATTTAGTTTAATAGCTAAAACCAAACCTAACCTCTCCAATATATGATTTTATATGCTTTCTATAAAATATAAAAACACAAAAATAATCTTCTCTCAACCTTTAGAATTCTGTTAGACCATGATCAAGCCTTCCCAACCTATTCCCCTAGAGAACGATAACAACCCCTCGAGTCTTGCCTATACTATTACTACAACGGTTAGGTACTTTGCCTAGGGAGTTGTAAAACTTCGTGTTGAAGTTTTACGACGATCGCATCAGTGTCATATTCAAATTGCAATATCTTTTGCACATACCTATGAAGTAAATTCATGAACAGCGTCATCGTCATTGCACATACCTGCGAGTTGTAAGAAAATATGAATGTACATAGGCTGAACTTTAAGAAAAGGATAAAGATAATTGTAAACAAACTTTTTAGTGTACATTATGTGTTCTCGAGATTACTGCTAAAAAATTGCGGAACTGTATTGTTAAATTTTAACCTTTAACACGTCTTGTAATGATCCATATATCTACTGGCTTTTGTATATTTGTTAGTTTGTTGTTGGTTCATAATCTGTTATATGTTTTTATTGACATATTACCAAAACACAACTTTTAGTTTAATTATCTACGGCTCCGACATCATTTGAAAAAGTTAAAGAAACAATAGCCGATTTGCATATGAGAAACTCTTATGCGCAAGTTTTCAAGCAGGTAGGTTATCTGCTATTATTGACATATTACCAAGTTTGATTATCTACGGCCGCAAGCATCATTTGAAAGAGTTAAAGAAACCATAGCCGATTTGCATATGAGAAACTTTTATGCTCTAGTTTTTCAAGCAAGTAGGCTGTACTAAGTGTTTGGATTTAACTGCTTATTTGCTCAAGTATAACTTGCGTATCTTAAAGCAACTAAGAAGTTTAACTATACGGTAACATCAAAAATTGTTGTATGTGACTTGAAAGCGTAATACTCAGATAATAACTCTCAAAACAGAATCCCAAACACCTTGGAAATAACATATATTATGATTTATAGACACCATTTACCTTGGCTCCTCTATTGGGTCCAATCGGAAGTGATTCAGGTGCAGCTTCTTTCTTTGGTTCAAATTTGGCTGCAGCCAGTGTTATCGCAAGTTCTTCAGCCCTTTCAACCATTCTAGAACATCTTGCTGCCCTCCCGACTATGATATTCTTAAGTGTTTCCTCTGAAAATCACAGAAACAGCCAACTAAATTTCTAAAGAGTAAAACTACTTGTAACTGATCATTATGTGTAATTTAACTCGATATTCATTATGTTTAACAAATGGTTTTATGTATTTAGTAAGAAATTGCTAAAGAGTAAAACTACCTGTAACTGATCAGAATGTGTCATGAATTTAAACACAAAAAGAATTTGTCAGACTTACATGGCGAATGTCAGATAATGAACCCTTCCCAAGAAATGATGATGTGCCTGTGAAATCAAGAACATCATCAACTAATTGGAATGCCAAACCCTGCAAGAAAGCATAAAGATGAGCCAAAGTTATAATTACCTGGTCATTTTAAATATTGTGCCAAACGGGTTTGGTAACAATTTCATTGATTATGGTTACAAAAACTACTATTACCATGATAATATACATTATGATAGAATAATGATGGGGAACAAAAATAAAATAAAAGAACCTTCTAGCATATTAAGATTAGTATTAGAATTGGTTTAGGATTTATCTTTATAGTTATGCATTAACTTTTAATATTTAGTATTTATCCAAGAGTTTTCCTAGTTATAGTTGTTTTAGGATCCAACATATTGTAATTCAATTCAATCAATAATATTCAGATTTCTTTAATACGTGATTTCACGTTTTTAACTTCTGTTCCTACGTGAACCAGAAACCAACTTAGGTTTCTTGGCATTTGCCATTAACCTGTTCACCAACGTGATTGTGAACGAAACTATCTTTCGTTGTCCTACATCAATGATGGGGAACCAAAATACAATAAAAGAACCTTCTAGCATGTTAAGATTAGTATTAGAATTGGTTTAGGATTTATCTTTATAGTTATGCATTATCTTTTAATATTTAGGATTTACCCAAGAGTTTTCCTAGTTATAGTTGTTTTAGGATTCTTAGGTCTATATAAACCAAATTCCAGCATATTGTAATTCAATTCAATCAATATTATTCAGATTTCTTTTATACGTGTTTTCACGTTTTTAACTTCTGTTCCTAGGTGAACCAGAAACCAACTTAGGTTTCTTGGCATTTGCCATTAACCTATTTACCAACGTGATTGTGAACGAAACTATCTTCCGCTGTCTTACAACAGGTGGTAATCACAGCAGGTCTACCCTGAGTGATAACCCTTGGTTCCATCATATTCGATTCATCGAATTCAAACCATTAAGTTCTGGTAAGTTATCGTATTAGGTTTCTTCTAATTTTAACTCCAGATCATCTATCCCTGTATTCTATTTTCTCAAAAAAAAATTGTTCATCGTCACTAATCATTTGTATTGTTCACGAAAAAAAAGTTTTTTTATATGATCGTGACCGATAATACCGCACTTTTGCAAGCTCTACAGGCGATTCAACAACAACTGCAGCAACCATCACAACTACTATCACAACAACTGCAAAACCAATCACAACAACAGATGAAACAAAAGGCTCGAATCTTGGATGCCATAGAAAATCTAAACTTTCGAGTGAGAAAAAAAATTAGCTTTTACATAAGAAAAAAATAATTGGGTCTCCTACACATCGGTAGTGTGCTCCCCCTCTTCTCAATTCCTTTGACACGCATGATCTCATTAGAGTTGTTCCAACTTATCATCAAGATGAAGATGACCAATATGCACATGCAATCCCAGATGATAACCCAGCTATCATGAAACTTATACAAAGATGTTATACGTTGAGACTCTATATGTAAATCATGATTTTTTTATGTAAAATGAGTTGCACTTGCATGATAATGATTTTATATTCATAAAATATTTGGTGGTTATAATCTATTGGAAGATAAACAATTTGTTATTTTTGCTTTTGTCTCTGGTTTTATTATTTAAAGGAAAAAAAAAGAAATGATAATGGTAAATCTTGGGTTAATTGCCTAAAAATGTATTATACTTGCAATTTTTTGTCATTATATGTACACAACTATTTTTTTTACCATTGTGTCGCTCAATTTTTGAATTCGTGCTATTGTGCGTATTCTACGACTATTTTTGCATGTAAAATGACCATTTTACCCTTCAAAATTTGAAAAAAGTGAGGGTAAAATGATCACAAAATACACACAATAGCACGAATTTAAAAGTTGAACGACACAATGGCAAAAAAAGTAGTTGTCTACATACAATGACAAAAAGTGGCAAGTATAGTACATTTTTAAGCAATTAAATTGTAAATCTTTACATGGGAACTTGATATGTTATGCTAAAAGTTCATTTATAGATTTTTTTATAAACATATTTTCAGTGTCAAAACATGTATATAGTTATATATGCATTAAAAAAATGAATATATCTCAAGATTTTGGATTTTTAGATGCCATGTGGACAAACCTTACTATGATTGAAATTAAATAAAAGAACTTATTTATGAGTTTTAAATGTATTTTTCAAACTTCTAAATGTCCTAAAACGAGTGGGTTTACCCGCGTTTCGCTGCGAGACAATTAGCGGCTCCACTGCGAGGCGGCGGGCTCTGTCGTTCGTTCATTGTGGATGGAGTTGCAAGGTTTTTACGTTAATTATTTGCAACGGAACGATAACCAACGAAACACTAGTTAATACCGGGACTATTTATTTATATATTCACAAATCCCGTCTTCAGAATGCTTACATACAAATTTAGCCTAAATACATACATCACCTAAGTTGCAAAATCTATTGAAAAGTGAATATAAAACCACCACATTAGCTTAGATTCGACAGATATTAAACCTTAGAATCTAGCAATCAAGGCTCGTTGAATCTTGTTTAGCACAACCTTCATAAAGCATCAAATCACATTTTTAGTCAGTATAATGCACAAAAAATTTAAACCCACTGCTGGAAGTTCCCTAACGGAAGTATTAAAAGAAAAAATGATGAAACCATACGTGTCATTCATTATCGTGCTAATACTTGCACATAAGTTATAGGGATTTTTTAACATAATTATTTTAAATATATGTTCACAAACCGAAACATTATTATCCAATATCGCATACTTAAGTAACATATGATACAATTTTAGTGAATGTAACATTATTATCAAATATCACAGGCTCAAGGTGATAAGCTGTTTATAAGCCAAAAAAAAGAAGATACAAAGAAGCTAATCCAAACACCAACTCTTAACATTGACAACAAAAGCCAAATATGTTACCTAAGGATTAAAATGTAAAATGATGGTCTGATTGCAAAAAAATGTTACCACTGATCACGTAACGCCTATATTAATTCCTACATATGTTAACTTTGCAATCCAATAGTTGTAAACTGCCTACATGTCTGATGAGGTGTCATTTTATACACTTTGTCGGGGTCGTTTAACCCCTTAAATTATGTGTTTATGCCCAAAATAGGTACTTAATCGTTCCTTTTCAGGTATTTTGCATTTGGAAGGCATTTGGATGAATTACACGTGACTTGGGCTCATTTGGAGAAGAAACGGACAAGACTACGGACCTACACCAACATTGCTCAAGAATTTCTCCTCAGAGGCTGGAGACGGCGTCACAGATTACACGTGACGCCGTCACAAGTTCTACCACGACGATCTCACAAGATGTCGCGATGGCGTCAGCCCGCACAACCCAACTCATTATCTAGAATATTCTACTCATGACGGCGTTATGATTAAAACGCGACGCCGTCGCAACGATTTTCCTATATATACAAAAAATCCGTTTTTAGGGTTTTAAGTGTGTAACTTTAAAGTAAAAGAAAAGGATGAACCCTAGTTCATTTAGCAGCTGTTAGGGACGTTTTTAGGGCCTCAAAACCTTATTGTACTTCTTTCAATTCATGTTTTAATCAAGTAAGACTATCTTAATCATTCAATATGTCTTGTTGTGTGATTTTTATCTATTCTTGCTTTATCTTTAACATGCTTGGCTAAACCTTCTATTGTGTTTATTTATGATTGAATGAAACCTAAAATATAGATCTTAGTGGTGTTGCTTCTTGTGATGAATATGCATGTTAGGTCTTAGAAAACTAGCTTTTGTCTGCATCGCGATTGATATGTCTAGGAAAACATGATTGTGTAGAAAGGATATCATCGGGTAACAGTCTTCATAATACCTTGCCCCTTATATGGTTGATCCACTTTTAATATATTTCACATGCATTTAATATACTCTTAGGGGCCTTGTAATAGTCTTCATACTACCTTACTTGTGTGTTGCCTTAACGGAATATTAAATAGACGGCGGGTTCTTGTAATTCGTTCATGACTTAGGAAATAATTACATAGATCATCACAAGTGTGACAAAGCAACAGCATTAGGAGAAGCAATCTAGGGAGTAATAAATGATTAAATAAACACAGTCAATCCTATCTCTCCTTATATATACCGAACAGAAGGGTAAAATGCAACCACAAATCTAGAACCGAACCTCTTTACTCATACGTTTGCACCACAAGGCAGAAGATGAAATCTCGCATGCTCTTGTCTCCGTTATGGAAGATACGTTCATGGAAAAAGTTGTTTTTATGTGGCAAAAAAAGTCTGGAAAATCCTACGGTGGAGCTTCCGAGTGAGATAATAGAGTCAAAAGTATTACCAAGACTTCATGCTACGGTGGAGCTTCCGTGTGAGATAATAGAGTCGGAAGTATTACCATGACTTCATTCTACGTTGGAGCTTCCACATGAGATAATAGAGTCGGACGTATTACCAAGACTTCATGCTACGGTGGAGCTTCCGCGTGAGATAATAGAGTGGGAAATATTACCAAGACTTCCTGCTCAGTCCCTATGTCGATTCATGCGTGTTTGCAAACAATGGAAATCACACATATCGACGTGTGATCAGTTTACTAGGAAGTACCTTCAGCACATAAACAAAGAATATCTAACCCACCATAAAGTTCTTGAAATTGATAATTTATCACAAACCTTCAGTACTCGTGATTGTGGTGATCTTAACAACCACGATTCAACTATCGTCCGTTCAATCCCGTTTGTCAAAGAAGCATAAGAGGTGTTTCTATTAGCAAGCTTGGACGGACTGGTATTTGTAGAATTAAAAATTGTCAATGAAGCACAAGAGGTGTTAAATTTAGCAAACTTGGACGGACTCGTATTTCCAGAATTAGTAATAATTCGTGAGTATGCGTTTTGGAATCCATTGACGGGTGCATACAAGAAGTGGTCAAACTCTTCTAAATTCGACTCGACCTTTGTTGCTTTCGGTCTCTATTTCGACTCAACTGAGAAGGATTATAAGGTTCTACAATGGAGTTGTTTCAACGGTGACTTTAAAGCTCTTATCTATTCCCAAAGACTCAATTCAACGAAAGAGATTCAATTGTTAGAAAATCACCCGCGACTCTCCAACTCGGATTGGTCAACCCTGATTTCCTTCGGTGAAAGTCTTTATTTCGTGGGGAAGAGTTACAGTATTGGTTATTGTAATCAATTTTCAGTTATTGTTTTCGATGTGAAGTCGGAAAAGTTTAGGGAGATATGCTTCCCCCTTCTTAACCAAGAAAACCCGTATTACTATGCGAGTTTAATGGTTATCAAAGGTTGCATTCACATTTGTGTTACTAGGTGTAGGTGTATGAAGATGGGCGGTGAATTGTGGAGGATGGATGGTGACGGCGATGGTTAGACAAAGGTCAAGGATTTTCCACCTGCTGGCAATCATCCATGGACATATGCCGACAAAAAAAAATACATGATAGACTTTGCACTAAACTTTAAACGATGGAGGAAAAAAAATTTATACCTTGAGACTCTTGTGTCACCAAGTTACTAATTCAAGTGAAGTACGATAAATCTATTGAATATTTGATCCTAAATTGTATATGTGTTAAGTATGCAGTTTCACTTTATTCTTATATTATCCTTTATCTATAATACTTCAGACTTCTCCAAGTTATGTTACTTCACATTTTGTCCTTGTTACCTCACTTAATACATGTAGACATACAGTCCTGTTTATTTTATCATGCAACTATACAAAATTTGTTTGCATTTCACACACTTAACAATTCGACAATACATAAAAAGTGTGTAAATTTCTTACTCCAACAAATACTTTTTGTATACATCTCTTCTTTTCTACATAATTAAATATATTTCATGATATTTATTCTAAACTAAACAACGCATCCGTTCATATATTAGTCTCTTGCTGCAGCTTTACTACTAAAAAAGATAAGTAAAAACCAAGCTTAATTAATTTATTTGACAACCAATTTGGCTAGTTGAGTTGGCCATCAAAGGTGACTTTGGGGAGGTTGTTACCACATGCGAGAGGTTTCAAGTTCGAGTCTCTCCGTGAGGTTTTCCTTAAATGTGAGAATCTATGGGGTTTTGCCCTATAGATGCGTCAATTCGATGCTAACAGGGACTACCTTATGGGTGTGTACTGTGTAATCAAATCCTTAATTGTTATTTGAGGCTGACAGGGACTACCTTAACTTCATGGTATGTATTGTGGAATCGAATAACTAATTTAGTAATTGTACTAACTCGCCGTTCTAAAAAAATTATATGACCCTGATGAAGGTGTATCTATTATACTAAAAGCTTCAGCCCTTAAATTTATTTGGCAGTGTCAAGTTTTGTAAATGTTGTTGTGACAATTGTACGAGCATCTCAAGGGTTCCTCTTCTACTGCAATTACAACTTCAAAACCTCAATGAAGATCAGCGGTCTCAAGAGCTATTAAAGATTATAACACCAAACCATCCTCCATTTACATAAAAAAAATACAAATCAATTGTTCTTTCCATATAGCAGCCACAATTGATTTCCCGCAGCAGATTCAAGATCGAATTTTGCAATCCCGATGATGTTGAAACTAATATCGAAAATCATATTTTCTAACAATTTCGTTGTAGCTATAATACAAAAAATCAGGTTGAATGTAATCATCTAATATGGGGTTGAGGCTAAATTATTTTAGGGTTTGATTTAATAGGTTGACATATGTTTGCCGTAATTTATGTTACAGTTAGTAGATGATTTGAAGGTGAAATTAAGTGGAATGCAAGAAGAAAATGATAAACTCAAAAGGATATGTAACCTTATAACTTTTAATTTTCATTCATTGAAATAATTATTTCCTACAAATTATTCAATAGGAGATTGCATCAATGGTAGAGAAAAAACAAGACCATCAAGCTCAAAATCTAGAATTGATAGCAAAAACAAACCAAAATGTAATTTTATTTTTAGTTTAATTCGTTGTTTGCAAGCGTTTGGAGTTGCAGATATTTGAGTTATGTTATTGATTTTGAAGCTAATTAGCAGTATCTCATGAGCAATAATAGAAGATTAGGGATTAAAGGTATGTTTTTCATGTTTTTTTGGTCAATTGGTGATTTGTTATGTTATGGTGATGTGTTTCCTGTCATTGTTGCGCCATCAGAATTTTTTACTATATGCAATAATAAGGACACAAACTTATTGGATAAGGACACAACATTCACTTATTCGTACGCCAAATATATATAACCACTGGTCTATATATACACAGCTTTCAAATTTCAGATAGGCTTGGTGGTTGGAATGCTTAAACAGCAGCTTCAGTTTCAAAACGACTTTTGAGAGGTAAATTGTCTTGGTCCAAATTCTATGGGTTTAGCTTTTCAGTGTACATCAGTTATTGTTACTTTAAATGATATTGCCACGTTAAAAAGACGATTCGGTTTAATGCGTCAACATAATATTTCAACCAGTCTTACGTCTTCCTCCTTATCGATGATTCTTTTTAATCATGTACTTCTTCCATTTGTTTTTTTGATAAAACAGAACTCGACCCGGCTTTTTGATAAGAAATATTCTTAAAATTAAACCCTCTAATTCAAGTGATTAGCTATCAAGACTATTAGACTAATTTGTTTATTTTATTAGGGGCCGAACTAAGCAACCAACTAGATAACCCAACTCGATAAACTGATTTATTATAGGGTTGGGTTGTGGATCACTTTTCTTAACTAAAAACTTGGGTCAACTCGATTTGATAACGCCCACTAATATCAGCCCCACCAAAGCACCCATTTCAGCCCCACTAGGTTATCAATGACAAAATTAGCGGAAGAAGTATCGGTTTTGACTTTAAGAACTTTATTTGATTATGTAATTTTTAAGTGAATTACCGATAAGTCACTCAAGTAAAGATCACTGAAAATTTAAAATATATTGGCATTGGTATACTGCAATTGTAGATAAAGTTTGTTGGGGGCAGAAGAAGAGCGGGAAGAGGTGAATAAGATTGATTGCAGCAAGCTTGCAGTAGCTTGCAGGAAGCTTGCAGCAGCTTGTAGCAACCTTGCAGCAGATAAGCATGCCTAGGATGCACTCAAGTACATTCCAAATATAATTGCAGGTATGTTACTTAATTCTTATGTTTCACGTTAGACCCGTTCTTATTAGTAATGTTGTATCTATACAGAAAGTGGAAAACTACAAAAATTGATAAGGCGGTCACAGGCTAGAATAGGTTGGGTAAGAATCAATTTAAGTAACATTTTCCTTACTTCATTGATAGCTAATTTTGAACCATTTTACCCGCTTGAGATGCTAGCAATAGAATACAACCAAAATTGACATTGACATGTCGACATATAAATGTGTTAATAGTGATCTTTTATATATTTCTTTTATATTGCAGTAAGAAATAAGATATTGGTTCCTTGCAACTTCATGACACAGGTACTGAATATCATAGCATTTTTTTGGGTAAAGGGTTTCCCTGGTAAATGTATTACACCAAAAAGCATTTAAGTACAAAAGGTATAGATGAAGTCCTACACCCCAGCCCGTTACATGGGCAACGACATGAGATTGACAAAACCAAACTCATGAACAAGCTTTAAAAACCTACAAACCAAAATCACTAAATAAGAATGACACAACCATTCTTATTACTACCAAAGAAAGAAGTAAAAACAACTTTCTAAACCAAGCCATCGAGATGGAAACAAAAGCTCCTGAAAAAGACTCATCTAATAAGCATAAGTCATGCTATTTCTTTTAGCAGCATCTTCCAAATAGCCTTCGTGTATAACTTCCATAGCCTTCACGGCTAACTTCCTTAAAAATGGACCAAGAGTCAAAATTGTAGGAAATAATAGGCATAGCCATACATCCACAAGTTCAACCCCAATTACCTAGCATGTCTTATGCAATCAGTGTTTGCATGAAGACCACACCCCTTCTAGCAACTCACGAATCATCCATGGGTTGTTTTATACAGCAAAATCAAAGACCAATGCCACGAGCAACAACAATCAAATCACTATACAATAACCATCAAAACCCTAAAATTAGGGTTTTGAACTCTACATTGAATACAACGGCGATTAAGATCTGCACGGGCAACTAATTACCCATATGAACATGATCCCACACGACAGATCAGACCATGTACCATAGAATAACTAGAGATCAACCAGATCCCTTCCAAATAACAGAACCCTAATCAAGGAAAACAAAACCCTAAAAAACTACAAGATTCCACAGCTAAACAAACGGTTGTTAATAACTGAAATCAGTAACAAACAAACATTGTAAGTCGTTGAATCTGTTAGAATCAAGGATCGAACAAACCAAGAAAGAGTAGACGGCTAAAACCCTAGAGAATTAGGGTTTAGTCCATGATAGAACGTCATCCTAAGACGCCCTGCCATAAACCACCAAGCAAGATAATAGGGTGTCCATGGACAAAGCTTACCCGACCGTAATCCCCACAAGAACACAAGGAAACTCAAAAATAATTGCTTATAACCCTACAACGAACATAGACTGATCGATCTAGGATTAATAAACAAAAATAATCGAGCAATTGGAATGGACAGATAGGCTTATGTGGCGGCCGAAAATCTCCTTTTTTCTCTCCTCTGAATATCATAGCATGCCATGTACTGAAATTGATTGTTGTTTCAGGATCCGAGCAATGGGTTGAACTCCTCACAACTGCAGACCATTTAGAAGGATCATTGTTCCTCTGACCAAATATACAAATACTCATCATGTCATTTAGCATGTATAAAAATCCTTCGAGGTTAATGAAGTCCAGGTATAACATATATAAATCCTTTTCATTGATTATATTTGACTGTTAAAAAGATAACTATGCTATGTGTACCAAACATAACTTTTGAGCCTATGCATTGATCAACCTCCCACTACATACAACATATAAAACCGCTCAAGTCAAAGACACACGCTACGAAAAATATCAAAGTATTATTTATGATTTTCAGAGAAAAGTATAGCAAGATAAAACAGACAAGATATGTACTTTGCGTGCAGTAATTCAGCAAACATATATCAAATTTGAGCTAATAAGCACATCAAGTAACAACTAACGGAATGATAGACATCATATATAAATATTAGGACCACGAGTTACAAAGTGAATCCAACGGGACGGAAGTCAATTTTATTATTTTACTAACGAGAATATTTCATTGACTAATACGGGATAAATGAATAGAGTACATTGGTATTTTACAAATAACACTATTTTTTTAGATCAGATAATATAGTTATCACATTTTGATATTTGACTGATGAACTTCCTTGCAGGATTTACACATTCTCAATGGAACAAGTACCGAGTAGGATCTGAGAAGTAAATCAAAATTGGAAAGCATGACACGATCATGGAGCGCGCGGTATGTGTCTTTATAAGTGTCCATATCATGTCTTAATAACATCAATCTACATCATAGGAATTGACAACCTCCTGTTGTGGACTTCCTATCTAAGCTTGCTCCTGCATAGTCACTGTCAGTATATGCCACCAAATCAAAAGGTGAATCCTTGGGGCCCAATTTAGGTTGACCTTTTAAGTATCTAAATATCCTTTTCACAACATAAAGATGTGAACTTTTAGGATCGACTTGGAATCTTGCACAAGCACATACTATAAATATAATATCAGGCCTTAAAGAAGTTAGATACATCAATGATCTAATCATGGATCTATACAAGTGTTCATCTACATCTTCACCATCTGCATCTTTTTTAGCAAAGGCTTATGGGTTTCCATGGGTGTGCTTGCTGTCTTGACATCACTAAAGCCAAATTTCTTCAAAATCTCAGTCACATACTTGTCTTGGCTTATAAAAATCCCATCTTCCTTCTGCTTCACTTGCAATCCTAGGAAGATTGTGAGTTCACCCATATAGCTCATTTGAAACTTCTTATGCATCATCTTCTCAAATTCAGTGCATAATGACTTCTTTGTAGAGCCAAAAATAATATCATCTACATACACTTAAGCTAACAAAATATCACCTTTGTCCCTTTTGATAAATAAATTCTTGTTAATCTTTCCTCTCTAAACCTATTGTCCAACAAATAAGTTAACAAGGTTTCATACCAAGCTCTGGGAGCTTGATGCAATCCATAAAGTTCCTTTTTTACTTTGTATACTCTGTCAGGGAAGTCTGGATCTTCAAATCCTGGTGGTTGACAAACATAGACTTCCTCTTCAATCTTTCCATAAAGAAAAGCACTCTTGACATCCATCTGGTACACCACACAGTATTTAAATGAGGCATAGGCTAAGAATAACCTAATTGCTTCAATTCTGGCAACAAGAGCAAAAACCTCATCATAGTCTATTCCATCTTCTTATGTGTATCCTTGTGCAACCAATCTTGCTTTATTCTTAATCACAATACCTTTTTCATCCTTCTTATTCCTATAAACATATTTAGTCCCAATAGCCCTTTTTCTATTTGGTAAATCCACCAGAGTCCAAACCTTTTGTAATTTGAATTGTAGTAGCTTATCCTGCATAGCTTTCATCTATCTTGGATCCTTCAATGCATGAATTACCTTTTTGGGTTCTTCTTGTGATAAAAAGCAAGCAAACAAGCAG
>BQNB010167058.1:0-11266 GCA_026074375.1 Tanacetum coccineum
TGTGCACACTCTTTTTTCAGTGATTCTATACAAGCCACAAAACACATATGCACTCTTCTATTAATTTTATATTAACTTTGAAACATATATGCACCGGCTTATATTTACGGATTTTTTTGTTCAAGTGCTTGTATAACATCAGTAAAATGTCATCTCTAATTCTATATGCACTCTTTTATTAAGTTTACACAAACCTAATAACACATATATACACCCTTTTATTGATTTTACATCAACCATAAAACGTACACGCACATGCTTTTATATATTCATATCAATCATAAAATAAATCCACACGCCTTTTGATATATCGTATATCAACCATAAACACGCATACACAACTCTTTCATTGATTTTGTACCAGTCATAAACATAACAACTATTATAAAAAACATGCAAAATCACATCACTATACAAGTATATATATCCAAAGTCAAAAAACATTAAATAAATACATTCATATTAGAATAGACACATCAATTAAAAAAACATAAAATCGCTTTGGAGATTTGTTTCAAACATTCAATAGTGGGACTCACAAACCATATGGCCCATAACTTAAGATAAACCTATATGTTTATAAGGAATTATTATATTTCCAAGGCAAGTGTGAACTGATTTCTAAAAACCTAATGCTTAATAGCTTTCTAGTAGAGTTATTATGATGTTCACTGTGTGTATATAATAAAAATAAATGGAGTCAGGCAACAAGGGCTACAATAACGTCGCCACATAACACATGTTACAATATTTCATAAAATATAATTAATCTTGACAAAAAGTAACTCACCTGAGACATCATAGGGTTTGCAGATTTTTAGAACAACAATCTATCTTCATATTCAAAGTCTTCAATAAATCTTTTATCAAACATAACCACTATGTGTTTATATTTCGATCTATCACAAATAAGAAATTGAATAAAAAACTCATATACTAAAAATATTCAAGGACGAATATCGATTTCCATCTGGAAAAAAAAATGAATCAAACATGTTATTGGCTTTGTAGATAAGAAAGGTTCACTCACATTCTCATGATCCAAAATATCGTAAAAGCTTTATCTTACAAGGGGCAAAACCATATAATTAGTAACCATTCTCCTGATCTTAAAAAAACTTTCGATCTAAAATCAATTTGGGTATAGATGTGGAATTTTGTGTTTTTGTTGGAGGCGGTTGAGAGGGAGAAAAAGAAACCGACATAAAAAAAGATGGAGTACTTGCCCTAATTAATTGGAGGATATACGAGAGTTTTTAAAAATTATCAATTCTGAAATTCTCTTAATACCCTTTAACCAATTTAATATTTTTTATCTAGCACCCTTTTTAATTTCAATAATTACATTAATGGCGTAAGTGATCTCAATCATTAATTAAATAATCTAACTGTTCATATTTGGTTCTATGAGTTCTGTACAAAAAAGTGGTTCTGTAAAGAAAATGCCAATATATATATATATATATATACAGTTACCGAATCGATTAAGAAGGATTTTAGATTGAGATGTAATCTTAGCCATTAATCTCATTCAATCAAAATAAGGGCATATTGGGTATTTGTAGTTTAAAATTTTCATTTTCTATACGTTTTTTCCCCACTCTTACAAAAATCTACAAAAAAGTGCCTACCTTTATTCATTATTTGCATGACCATCTACTTATTTTTTGATTTTTTTTTTTTTCCTTCACTTTCGTCAATATCAGTTTCTCTCGATACTCAAATTATTGTTTATTTATTTAAAGATTCATGCCTTAGTTTCCTCTTATTATAGTCATTCAAATAAAGTCTTTGGTAAATCATTAGCTCGAATTAGTAAAGATTCAAATTTCTTATCGCTGTTCACAAAAAAAAAAGATTCAATTTTCTTATATTATTATGGATTACAAAGAGGACAAACTATTATTGTTAATATTGAATCATATGAGCATTTTGTTACTTCATTTATAGCAAATGATGCGAAAAAAAAACGTATTGCATGATTTCAACTTATTTGATTCAAAACTGATGCAAAAAATGATGCATGAATCATAGAATTATAGAAGAGTTTTATGTTCGTTACTTCGAGTTGCATGATTCAACATTTTGACAAATGATGCAAAAAATAAAACAACTTACTTTTGATTCACAAATCCAAAATAGTATTTATAACAAAACACTAGAACAATGTATTCGTTGATTCACTAATTTGATTATGATTCAAAAACTCAAACAAACAATGCATGATTCACGGAATGACAAAATGATGCAAAACGAGATGATTATTTTTCTTAAAGATTCCGTTTATAAAGCTATCATGTTTCATGATTCAAAACCCAAAAAGCATGTGTAATACATGTTACATTTGAATAAATTAAATCTTTAAACAATGCAAAATGCATGATTCACGTAAAAATATTTTATTTAGTAGTGATTCTAGGATTTTGAAACATCAAGTAAGTTCGTATTTTAATTAGTGCCTCTTAAGAAATTGAAAATAATGAATGATTCACTAAAAACATGATTTAAAAAACATGAATGCTTAAATACTAAAATAAGAAGAAAAGTGTTACGAGAAACCATCATCCTTTTCATTTAAATTCTAGAAACTGTAACAGTTGTTTTGATTCCTCATTAATTTTTTAAATGATTCAATTACCACTTTACCCTTTTCATTTAAATTAGTGACTTGTATAATGCATTAAAAGTAATCAAAATCTAAGGCTCAAATTGCTTCTCAACTTTCTCAATCAAAAAATTTCTCAATGGAACCAAAGCCTATGTATCTACTATCTATATAAAGGTGGGTTTGTCAAGGGTGATCTTGACTCAAAATTCCTAGATAATGCCACGTGGAAACTATTGTTTTTTAATAACCGTTGGATTAAATTCCCACTTCCAACAATAATTGTAGTCCAATCTTCTAAATCAATACCTTAACTCGTGATTCCATTCAAATTTCAAAACTCTTAAAAACACTCCACCTCTGCTCTTCCTTTCATCTTTATCAAAAAACACCATTCGGATTCATTAACCCAAAATCACCCGCACAAACCATCCGCCTGAATCAATAGCCTTTCCATCATCAAATATTCGATTAAGTATTGATCTTTGATGATTGAAAGATTATTTGATTCACAAAACCAAAATGAATTTGATAAATAAAAAAGTCAAAACAAGATTCAATCCATAACAAAAACATCCAATGATTCACCAAACCAAAACAAATCGCCTGATTAATAGCCTGAAGAACTCGATATAAGTTGTCCACTGATGATTTAAATAGACGTTTTTCTTCATCTTCATGAAGGTACTTTTTATTTTACTTTGTTTTCATTGTTAACATAGCATAATTGGGTATATAATCTTTTGTTAATGGATATATATTTTAAGTTTAGTTACCACAGCTGTTATGGTTAGTTAACTTTTTGCAGATAACTTTTTTATACTTGATTTTGTATTGTAAAATTTGTCCCATGTGTTTTTTTCATGGTATTAAGCGGATGATTTCTATGGGATTTGGATTAAATTATAAAGGGTGTTGTAAAAATTAGTTCTTGATTGAGTTTTGATGTTTATGAAAAAATATTGTTGCTTTATGCAAAAGATTAGTTAAATGCTGAAAATATGTGAAATCTATACTGTGTTTTATTCATGTATTGCTGCTGTGGGTAGTTTGGTTATGTATCTGCCTAAAGGATTGCTTAATGGTCATGATTATTGATTAAGGCATGTTTAGGATTGCTTAATGGTCATGATTATTGATTAGGGTATGTTTAAGATTGCTTATTAGGGCGCCGAGGGTGTTTGGGTGACAATATTGAAGCCTCTTATTAGCTTATGAATTAGTGTAAAATAGTTCCAATTAGTGTAATACTTTTTACTTTCTTGAATTAGTATAAAATAGTGAGAGATAAATGTTATTGTTTTAAATAGCAATCCTTTTTTGCATAATGACTTGATCAGCAGTTGAAAGTAATCTTCTACCTTTGCTTTCCATTTTTATTTTTATGATTAGTTTAACATGTTTGATAATCCTTTTGTTTTTCTCTTCAGCCCATTTAGTATGCTCTTGACTTATTGCAATTTTGTGCAAATAGCTGATTAAATTACTTTTCTATGTTTACAGTTACAAATATACTAATTGGATAGCTAGCCTTTATGCAGATCCTGAAAGAATGGTATTTTAGTCTTAATTTGACTTCAGTCATTACAAATTAGTGCCTCATTCTGTGTCACTGAAATTACGTTTTATTTATGTGAACTGACAGGCAAAAGTGTTACCAAAAACAATATTTGAGGTTCTACAAAAAGCTACAGAGAATGAGGCAATTGAAGTGACTCCAGATGATAGGGAAAGTGTCTTACTACAGGTTTGATCTAAAACTATCCTGACTATTTTTATTTCGGTACTACAATTTATCCCAGCTCTTCTAAGTAATCTTATGTTGGTTCTTAGGGATGGTTGTTTGTGTTTACAGGCAAGGAGTTGTTGTATGCCTGGAAGTACAAAGGTACATGCGAAGACGGCATTCAGTATATGCTGAATAACAAATGTTGCATGAAAAACAAACTATGGGTGTAAGAAATGGAGACACATTTATCAAAATTAACTGCCGAAAAAGATGCAACAACGGGTGGGGAGGTTAAGGGGTTGTCAGATAGAGTTTATGTTATTTCTCATCATCTTGATAGGGAAACATGTGGAGCATCAAGATGATAATAATCTTGCGACTGTGACAAAGGAAGCTAAAAAGGTATTAATTTTTTTAGAAAGTACGTGCTTTCATCTTCATAATGTTGTAATATTTCATTTTATGATGTTGCTAGATCAAATAGAATATTGAAGAAGCTTAGTCTACGAAAGATAAACATGTCGTCTATAAAGTAATATTTGTAGGATATGAGTAAGAGAAATTAGATAATTATCCGGCCACTACTATCCACTACTTCATTAGTAGCATAGATTATGTTTCTTTCAGATGCTTATGTTTGATTCTTATTTTTGTACTTACTATCTATTTATTCTTTCACTATTGAAATCGCTTGGGAAATTGTATTGTGGGGAAATTGTAACTCATCGGTCTAGGCATACTCATACCATTTTGAGCAAATCATTAAAAAACCCTCTCGCCCCTTTATTATATTGTCACCTGCCAGCACTGACGAGTTTCATATGCTTTGTGATAAGGTAGGGACCCAAACTTTCCATATCTAATTATATATAGCCAGTCAAGAAGCATGTGTAACAGAAACTTGATTATCATCTATATTTAAAAATGGAAATATAAATATAAGGGACATCTTGCACTTGTTATGTATGTATTCAAAGTGTCTTCAATGCACTGGGACTTTTATTTCTTGCTATGGTTGTTTTAGATTCGCCATCATATAAGGTTGACATTGACTGGGACATGTATAGAATGCGAATCTATGGTACAACCATGGTATAATATCTCTTCGCAATTCACAATTATCCTCCAGCCAGTAACTCCTATTTCACCGAGTCTCTTATGGATATACTTTTTATTTTTGCTGGTAACATTTTTTATTGTTTGATACCTTTTAGTCATATGGTGTTATTAATCATTCTCTTTACTCAAATTAATTTCAAATTTTATTTGACTTTTGTAAAAGCAATCCCAAACAATCCTTTATGTATAAGAGAGGATGTAATACTTATGCATACTTATATGAACACCACATTCTATATACATTTGATATCATAAATGTTTAAACTTCACTTTTTAGAAAATTTTATAACATGAATTTTATATTATCATGTAATCAAAATACATATAAATAGTCATTTTCTCTTAAAAGTTAAGATATTTTATTTGATGCGTTATGTTCTGTTGCAAAGTGTTTTTAGATGTCAATATATGTAAGTTAGTGTGTCGCGTCTATCAGCGTTATGTCTCACCAAGTATATGCATTATAATTTTCTGCGTATATCTATTTATAAGAGGGTGTTTGGCTGGCCCTATAATTGTACTTGCTTGATTTTAGTACAGATCGTAGAGAAAAGAGATAAGCAATAAATCAAATGATAATCTATAAATAACTCTAAAAGTACCATACTGATGGATTTTATTTTTGAAACATAAGGTAAATTACATGTAAGTTAATATTTTTAGTCAATCATTTTTTTTTTACTTTTTGCAGTCTATTTAGGAAAATACTTCTTTGGAGAAGTACTGGATATGAGTTCAAAGAGAACAAGAAACCACCAATGTCATTGTTTATAGAGATACCATTAAAGCAATTATATTGGTTAGAAATATCCTAATGCTTGCTTTATATTTACGGTTGTCTACTATATTATCGATGAAATCCATAAAAGAAAACCACAATTATAGACCTTTTTTACGTGTTCATAGTAAGTAGTTAATTTGAGGTTTCCTCTTATGCAGTTGGGTACTTTTTTGAACACCATTAAGCGGATTCTTGATGTTCTGCATTGTAGAACTCCCATGGTAATATTTTTAAGGCATTTGCTTATACAGTTAGATGTTTTGTTAGGATACAGTTCTAACCTTTTTTGTTGTAGGTGTCGAGAAGATTAACTTTTGATGAAGTCATGCCATACACAAAAGCAGTAGTAAGCTACTACTTTAAAGATCGTGAACCTAACACCGGACAGGTTAGTGGTGTTTCTAAGTATAAATATAATATGATTTTGGTCGTGTTTCAAGTATGGTCGTCTTAAATCTCAAATCACTATCATAAGGTTTAATTTCTAAATGATCACACATAAAAAATTACTTACGCGAGCTTTTTAATTTACACTCACTCTGCGATCCTTGCACCTTTTGAGGTTGTGTTCAAAGAGATGATAATATGCCCACCAATTGAAGACATCCTAAAACCATTCGAGGCTGAGCTCAAGCTTGCTCGATAAGAGGTATGCGGTCTTCCTTTTGGCTTGAAACAAAATGATGATAATCTCAATAAGTTTAGACTTTTCATGCTGCGTTTTTTTTAATATTTCATATTGCAAAACTACAAGATGACAACAAAGCATTAGATAGATTTACCAAGTAAAAAGAGGCTATGAAATAACATACATTAGCTCTTGGAATTAAAGTAAGAATCAGATTACATAGGAATCAGATGACATAGTGTTCCACCTGACCCTGTTTTTGAAATTGCCATTATGTTACAATTTTGCACGGTAGTAGGCCATGTCTGCGCCTGAATAGGTGTCGGGGATGCAAAACCAACAGTGAGTATCTGAAATAGAAACATATTTTGGTCAACTGCTAAGCATTTTCCAGAATGTTTAAAAAAGGAACCTCTACAATTCAAAAGATGTTAGGATTGAAAAAAGGACAAATTAGGTAAATAAAGGCCTATATATGGAGTTGCTTAATGAAACAACTAAGTAAGCAGGTCAAGAAACTCGTTTAATGTCTTCTTGTAAATGGAAGCAAATTCGAATTCCATGTAAGTTTCACTATATATATAAAGGGTGCATATGTGGTCTTCTCGCTTGATTCTTTTAAACATAAACACTCTATGTTTCTAGAAAAATTCATAAATACCTCTACACAAACAATACAAAAGCTTTAAATTTCTTTTTAAAATAAATATTAATTTCATTATTATTATTCCTTGACAGAAGCATAATATATATAAGTTACAAAATAAATGATCAACATCAAAAACCTTATCTAATCATCGTGTGACTTCTTGTGAACATTACCAAAATTACTCCAAACAGGGTTTTTGATATGCAAATAAAGATCAACAATCTTTAGAGCGCATTTATAAATCCAACCAGAACCAAGTTTTATTGATGCATTTTATCAAACAAATTATGTTCATATCACCTATTAAAAATTCAATCAAAAAAATAATAATCCAATAACCAATCATGCAATTTAAAAAGATCATGATTCCATATCATACTTCAAAAAAAAACATACCTTGGATATCATACTTGAAAAATAATGATTTCATATCACATAGTTAACATTAGGAGATTAGAGTTTTTTTACTGTTAATTAGAAAGATACGATCGATGTATAAAATCATACCTACAGTAGAGATTTGTTATTTAATAACACATTGATGAAGGTCTCAAAGGTAGATATTCGGTTAATTTTCTACTGATGATATAGATAGATCTGTGTTTTTAAATCCCAAGATGATTGTAACTGATTGACAGTAAAGGATGATTTAATATTGAAGTTGTGGGTTTTGAGTTTAGGGTTTGGGTAAATTTGATTGTCGAAATTGAATGCAAAGAGATAAAAGGGGTAACTGTTTTAGGGAAGAAATTAGGCGCATGTATTATTCAAAAGGAATTGATCGTACGGTTTATAAAATAGGGGGTTTCCACGTGGCATTATATTAGAATTTGGGGTCAAGATCATCTATTGACAAACTCACCTTTATATAGATAGTAGATATGTATATATATGTATATATATGTATATATATATATATATATATATATATACTAGCCTGGTACCCGCGCCTAGCGGCAGCTGTATCCAGTTTCGACCAAATTTTGACGGCGAATAATGGTTTTGACGACGAACTATTTTCCAATAATATTGTTTTAAGTGGCAATGTTTTTCCAATGGCATGGTTGCATTGCCTATCGGCAGCGGTTTCTAGTTTCGACAACATTTCAATGGCGAGTAATTATTTGTCGTCATATATGTATCATTGTGAAATCCTTTTTGAAAAACTATTTTTCTGATGTCATGGTTGCCTTCAATTTTTCTGATAGTGTATCCGTGTTTGAGAGTGTCTTTCCCATTGACGTTATTTTAAGCAGCATTAGTCGATTAAGATTGTAATAATAAGAGGTTGAAGTATTGTATCCAGCTGAGTACCGCTCCTAACGATTAAGATTGTAATAATAAGAGGTTGAAGTATTGTATCCAGCTGAGTACCGCTCCTAACGACGGCGGTGTATAGTTTTTTATCCGTCGTTCAGTGTCTTTTCCTTTTGGTAAGTATCGCGGTGGTCTAATGTGTGTGGTTTATGAGAACGCAATTGACACAAAGTTTAACTTTCATTTTCCTGAATATTAAATAATCATAAAAACTTCAAAAATTACGCTTAGGGCATCTCTCGTAAAGGTACTATTGGTACACCGTTCCACTAAAAAGTTTTTTTTTTGAACGGCAATTTTTCTATCTCACAAATATATATTTCACATATGCTTCCAGCGAGACTTGAACCCACAACCTTTCGGTTAGTGAGGAACTCACTTACCACTGGACCAAAGTCCTAGTGGCTAAGAGTACCAAAAAGGTACAAAACATTTTCTTTATCCTTTTATTTACAGTACCACACAGTTTTTTATTAGTTTGTATTCCGCACTTTTTAAAAGTTTGTTACTTTTGACTTATTAAACTTTATATTTTTTGTTCCGCACTTTTTGTTTTACAGTTTTATAATAAAAAAAAAATAAAATAAATTAAAAATTATTAAATAAAATAAAAAAACGCAAAAAAACCAAAAGAGTACAAATGGTGTTTTAAAGAATGTATTTATAACGTATCCCAAAAATATATCGTTGTGGATGCACTTATTAAAATATTTTTGATACTGTTAGAAAAATATTACTCTATTCGTCTCAATTTTATTGTCCACCGTTTTTTTTTGAGATGTTCCAATTTAATTGTCCACTACTAAATATAGATAGGAAAGTTTGATCAAGTTTACTATATAACTCTTAATTGAAATTATTATTACAAACCTTAAAGAATATTTATATTAATTAGCTAATGGTAAAACCGTCATTCTACCAAAGTAAAAAAAAATAGCAATAAATGCACTTTTTTTAAACTGTGCGTTTTTTTATCAGGAGACAATAATTTTAATACTAAGAGAGTAAATGATAAAAGATACAAATTCAATGACTTCACTTCACATGCATTTTTTGGATAATTTTCATGACCGCAACTCAAGAGGTTGCAGCCAAACCTCCTGTAAAATAAGTGCCCACTTATGTGTGATAAAATTGAATCTTTTATTTTAAGTGTTTGTTTATCGTCTTTAAAAATAGTTTAAGAGTGTTGTTATTTTCTCCTATAATATATATTTCTCCAAATCCTCTTACACACCCAATAATATATTATGTTTTTTCTTTACTTATTATCTCTTCGTATGTAAACCGTCGATTCTGACACTTGTCAGAATCCTGTAAGTAAAAGGATTTTTAGGCACATCAAGTAGAAAAAAATATCATTTTTCTCAAAGCACTTGTTAGTGTTACAAAGTTCATACGTGGCTTTAACTTATTACTTTTTCAAGTATTTTAGTCACTCGATGCATGCATCCGGTCACATCTTCATTTCTTTTAATATATCTTTTGGTGGGTACTACCTTTCCATCAATTAACGATACTTCTGAAAACACTTTTCACTATTAACAACTTTATTTCTTCTTTCAAATGTATTCCGATCAGCCACCAACTAAAACCATCATACTATTTTAAAATATGTAAATCTGATACAAAAGCTTAAAACATACTTGTAAAATTGTCTAAAGTTTCAAAAAATTTAAAACTCAACTACGTCTATCAATTAAAAATTTCAAATTTTTTATGTTTAAAGGTTTCACATTTTTAAATATCAAACTTTTTTTAAATATTTCAAAATTTTACTTTTCAAAATATTTCAAATTTCAAAAAATATTTCAAAATTTTACTTTTCAAAATATTTCAAATTTAATAATAAATTCAAAAAATTTTGAAATATTTCAAAATTTTATTTTCAAAATATTTCAAATTTCAAAAAAAAAAATTAAAATTCAAAAAATTTAAAATATTTCAAATTTTATAAGTTTTTCAATTTCAAACAACTAAAATCCAAAAACTTTTCACTTGTACTGTTTCAAATTTCAAAATGTCAGAACTTTAAAATTTTTAAATTTCAAAATTTTTAACTTTTCAAAGTTTTAAAATTTACACTTCCAAAATATTTCAGATTTTGAAATATGTTCAAACCTGAAATAAAGTTACTAACAAACTATACACAAAGAATTCTTAAAAAAACTACACAAAAAGAAATTTCAATTTATACAGAAACTTACAAATAAACTTACCAACACATCAAGAGAAAATCTACACAAAAAATACCACAAACTTAATACAAAAAATTACCTACACTTTTATAACAAAATCTTTAAAACTTTCACATAATTTGCAAACATACTACCGACAATCTTTAAAAGTGAACAATACATTTTCCGGTGAAAACATCAGACTCGGTGTCGGCAACAGTTGTTTCCAGCCGCGGCGTAGGCAGTGGTTTCCGACGTCGG
>BQNB010167060.1:0-14045 GCA_026074375.1 Tanacetum coccineum
TGTTATTTCAAATTTGAGCTTATTTCATACTTTGGTAGTATAAAAATGCTAAAACATAATTTAAAAGGGTGTTTGGTTTAAGGGCTAAAATGGGTCAATTTGGTTGAAAAACTCATATGGGTCATTAAGCCAACTTTAAAACCCTCTTTGAAGCTATATTAACCAGTTTTAAAGTGAAAAATCAAGTTTTGTGGTTTTATCTATAAAATGTTTAAAACTGTGGTCTCAAAACAGTTTTGAACAGCTTATTTGATATTAACTTTGAAAACAGCCTTAAGGTGTTGATTTAGTGTTCTTTTAAGTGTCCAAATGCAGTAGGTTTAAGTTAGTTTAAGTTGTATTTGCCATTTTGAGT
Organism: Tanacetum coccineum; assembly: GCA_026074375.1. Classification (NCBI taxonomy): domain Eukaryota; kingdom Viridiplantae; phylum Streptophyta; class Magnoliopsida; order Asterales; family Asteraceae; genus Tanacetum; species Tanacetum coccineum. The sequence continues at coordinate 356 of BQNB010167060.1, forward strand.
TTTTGTCTAAAACCTGTCAAGTTTTCTAAGTATATTTAAAAGTCTCTTTTTGATCTTAATTTTAAGTTAGTTAATGTTTGTTTTAGAGTCTGATTTTCATAGCATAAGTAGTTTGTAGTATAGATTTTATCTGTTTAAGTTTATTTTGCATTTTAGTCAGCTTATATTAGCTTATTTTTAGGGCTGCAAAAAGCTTTTTGTCCTTTAAATGAAAACCAAAAAGAGTAAAATTTTGAAATCAGCCTTTTTCATAAGCTTTTTCATGGCTTATCTTAATTTCAAACTCCTTTTTAATTGCTGATTATTGTAGCTTATAGGACAAGCTTGACTTGCATATAAGTCATTAAGCCATAAGGATCCATTTACTAGCTTAAATATAAGCTAGAAAATGTCCCTATGGCTGTTTGGCTAACAGTTTTAGCCAAAAAGCTTATGTGCTTTTTAAAGCTTTCCAGCTTATTTTCTTGGCTTATTCTTGTTCCTATGTGCTTATTAGGGTTAGTTAATTATTTGTTTTTAGCTTATTGTTTTTAAAATTGCTTTTTAGGTTCTAATTCTTAGTTTAAAAGTAGAAAGTCGCTTTGTTATTTGTCCTTGTGTTTTCTGTTTTAAAAATGCTTTTTAAGTGCCTTTCTGCTTATTTCCTTAGCTTATTTTTGCTTATCTATGCTTATTAGGTGTAGCTTATGATGTGTCGTAGCTTATTTATCTTTACTTGTGCTTATTAGGTCAAAAAAAGCCAAACAGTTAGCCCCTTTAAGTCTTAGTTTAAAAAGCCAAAACTATTAACTTAATTTAGCTTATTTCTGGCTTATTTCAAGTTTCTAAAAAAGTGCTTTTGTTAAAGTTGGTTTTTAAGCTTATTGAAAAGATTTTGCAATAAGAAATTTTAAAAAATAAAAAGCTTAGGAATTAGGGAAGTCAAGGGTGAGCAAGGCTCAAACCGTTGACCTCAACCCAACTCCTAAGCCTTTAACACACACACTCAACACCAACTCGCCTTTGGGTCTTTTCTGGTTATACTCTGCACAATTTAGTACTTAACCCTTGTTTCCAGTTTTAGCTTATTAAGCCTTTTTAGCTTTTTAGCAGCTTATTCGTTAAGCCATTTTTCCAGCTTTCATTTTTCTTAGATTCTGCTTTATTCAAAGTACTTTTCCTGATTTTTTTTAGATTTTTATAAAATAGTTTAATATTTTTTATAATATTTTTAGATTAAAACTGTTTTTAATTCATAATAAAGAAAATAAAAGTCAAAAAATATAATTCTTTTTTTTAATTTTCTTTTTTCATTTAGGATTGTTAAAAATTAATTTTTCATTTGTAGGGTTAAAATTTTAGAATTTGGTTTTTTAAAGAACGGGATTTGAATATCGTTATCATTTTTAGTGTTTTAGCTTTAATTGCTTATCGTTTTTAGTGTGCCTTTACTTGTTTTAGCATTTTAATTATAGAAATAAAAAACCTAATCAAATTTGTGATATCCAAGCATTGTTTTACAAACGTTACCTCGATTTTCAAATTCACACCTCGTCGGGACACGACCCGGGAAGGTTTTTAGGGATTTTACTTTGGTCAAAAGTAATTATCCTTTTAAAAAGCCTCACGGAATACTTCTCTCTCTATTATTGATATTTTTGAGATAATTCTTATTATTATATATTTATATTTATTATATATATATTTATATATACTAAAGGAATTATTTTAAAGCGAGTCAGTTGTTTGGGTTAAAATTGGTTCGAGCTAGTTAGGGGGTGACGAGTTCATTAGGGTTTTCGGGTTAGGGTTTTAGTTTTTAGGACGAGTAGGGGCTGAAATGGAGGGAAAGAAATGTTTAAATGTGTTGCATTAGAGTGTTGTAACTTGTGCTTAAAAGGCGGTACGAAATCCCTTAAGAAATTGGAGGGAAAATGGTAAATTTGAATGTTGTGCTTTACTAGGTTGTACATTGAGCTTAAAGGAGTTGTACATTGGTTTCGGAGGGAAAACATATTTAAATGTTATGCATTATACACTTGTACACATGCCTTGAAAGCTTGTACATTTATTTTGTATGTAAACATTACATATAGTTAGGGTTTTGTTATAAACGTTAACGTTTAAAATCCGTTTTGATATAACGTTATGGAAAGTACGTTAAATAGATAACGTATGGATTTTAGAACATATTACTTGACATATTAGAATGTTTACTTGACATAAAGGTTGATGAAATTGGCATTGGTAGGTTGCGTGAGCTCGTTTACTTTTGTAATGTAAGTTACGTTACATTATGGATGGAATAAAGCAAAAATCTTTCCATGAAAATGGTTGCATCTAATTTAATAGATGGAAATTACACTGAGGAAAATTGCATCTAATTTAATAGATGGATAATTACATAGAGGAAAATTATGGGTTGTTATAATTGCTCACAATTTTACATAAGAAATCTTATGTTCTCCACACTTTAGCCAACCATCTACACAACTCTATTTACACAAATTCAAGTAGTATTACTTTTGATATTTACATACTCCGTAATATATTTCGTAGAATAGCAGATTCCGACAATAACATTTTTTGGCCTGGTCAACGCAACATATCTGCAAAACAAAACAAAAAAAAAACTCAGATTCGTATAAAAAATTATAATTAAACTCAGATTAATAAAAAATAAATAATTAAAAAAAAAATAAAACTTTAGAATCGTATTTGTAAAAAAATACAAATACATAAAAAGATACTTACAAAAGTCATATTAATAATAAAATTCAGGCAAGACCTTGGCGACTTCTTTTCGGCGAGTGGTGGCGTCAGCGGCAAGACTTTCCGGCAAGGCTGTCGCGCCAGTCGGAAAGCTTTTTCGGTTATTCTGCTGCCTCAGCGATTTTCCGACGAGGCTGTGCCTTTACCGGCGACGTTGTGACTTTTTCGGCTGGTAAAAAAACGCAAAAAACGTTAGATCTACATTTATAAATTATAGATCAACATTTATAAACTATAGATCTATAAAAAACAATAGATCTAGATATAAAAACAATGAATTTATCAAAAAAATACCCTCCAAACATTATTAATGGTCAAGATCTATAAAAATAACTAAAAAAACCTTTAGCTTGAAAGACTCTTTTTTAAGTCCGGCGATGACGGTAGAGGTGAGTTATGGCGGTGGTGATAACGTCGGCAATGGAGGTGATGTCGGTGGTGGTAAGACGTGGTCGGTGGTAGGACGTGGGCGGTGGTGGGACGTCAGCGGTGGTTAGGAGTGTAAAAAATAAAGCTTTATTTATAAACTTGAGGATGGTTTAGTTAAGAATATGAAAAGCAAATGTTTTGAGTCTAAATTTACGGGTCTTTATTTGGGATCTTTTGGAATTCCTGTAACATATTGATTATGTAACTATAATATTTATTATATCATTAACACTGCACATTGAATATTAAAAAACTGAATCTTTTATAATATAAGGATATTGTTCAAGCTCATGGGCTCCCCTTATTTTTTACTCTTTAGTCAACAACAACCCGATTCAACACATTATTAGTGTTAACCCCTACCACCCCTCCTACGGTCCTACCTATTTCAATCCTTCACGCACTCCATCATATGTTTACACCTCTCATGTCAATATTAACTCATACGACCATACCTGATGTTGTTGGGTTTTAACAAACTAGGTAACCAATTTAGCTACGAGTACGCAGCGGAATGGATCTAGTTTTAGCATATAGATTAACACACAAAAGTAAATAATTACTTACCTCTTGCTATTGATCCTGAAAATGAGTTAGTGGTTAAATCACCACCTTTACAGTTGCACACACAATCACATCAACGGAATACGCCAAGCTGTCTAGACTTGACTTCACGAACCAAACACCACGTGTTAAACCGATTACCAAATGCACCCTTGTGAGCTCTTGCAATCGAAAACCAAACACCCCTTAAAGCTTGAACAGAAATTACCAAAACCCTAAAAGGGTTTTCCCTAATTCGGTTGTACTGAAAACAAAACAAAACTGAAACCCTTAGCTTGGGTTCTTGTAATCATTGAGCGAGATCAAACCAATAACCCTAGATGTGGGTTATTATGTTGTCGAGCAATAGTAGAACAAAGAAAATCGGTTAACCCTTAAAGGGTTTAACCGAATTCGGTTTAGGGGAAAAGAGAAGAACCAAAAAACCCTTTAGGGTTTTCGGTCGACTATTTTTGGGAGAGAGGGAGCAACAAAAAACTATAGTGAGTTTTTAGGGATTGAATGAATGACTAATGAGTCATAGGGTATGTGTTTATATAGGCACATTACCCTAATCCTTGTCAAACAAGGAAAACATATTTTTTCCTTTTCCCCCTCTACTTAGCCGACCCAAACACCCCTTCTAGAACCTTAGGGGAGTTCGGCTAAATAATGGCTCCCTTGGGGTTCGGGTTTTGTCCGATTTAGTCCATTGGTTTTATATTTAATATATCCGTTAAATTAGTTAAACAAGTAACGTAATTAACGACTATTTAAATATTTATTTCGTGAAGTAATCAAACGTATTCTTCGTGTATTAACATGTGTGCCCCCAATAGGCTCATGTATTTCTAATGTATAAAATGCGAAACCAACTACTATATTCCAACAGCTCCCACTTGGGAGTTGGTGTAGCAGAATGCACTTATACTGACAATGGAAACGTCTAGAAACACTCGCACTTGCCTTTAAATTAGAAATACTTAAGATAAAGTTTCAGGAACAATCTCAGCTTATAATGGTTAACTATTTCTTGCTATTATCACCCCTTTGTTCTAGATACCGTTAAACCATGGATATGGATCCTAACTCATTCCATATAGTTTAACATTTTATTTCTCGTTATAGAAATAATTCAGATTTACCAAATGTAATTAAGAATCATCTTAAATTAATCTGGGCACGGCCATGCAATTATCTGATTAATTCTGGAGATGGACCATGGTATCTTTCTGAACATATCAAGTGGAGGAACAAATTCTTTGTTGACTAGAAGTGTTGTGGATGCTGCTTCACATCACTTCCAAGAATAGTTTTTATAACTACCTTATTCAGGATAGTGTTTGACTTATACTCAAAAAGTGATATCCACACATACAAAACTTGTTTGTATCTCAAGTCTAAGGATGACTTATTAAAATGATTTTCGATATATTACTTATGACGAGGATCCAAAAGTAAATATTCGAAGTTTGGGGTATCCAATATGCATCCCTTGTGAATACACATGAGTTTGGTGGGAACAATCCATATATTCAAGAATATCAACCAACACTCACATTTGTCTTATGTAACAATATTCCCATATTGTTAACTAACAATGGACATATTTAGAATGATAAATCATTCATGGATTAAACGTGCAAATATAGAATAACAGTTATTATATGTATGATAACAAATACCAAGTATCTTTATCCATCAGAAATTAAAAATTGTCTTATAATTCCAAATTATCTAAATACTAATAAAACACAGATTTACATGAGACTACTAGCTGGTATCATTCCTATTTTCTTAGTCAATTCAGAATGCTTAGGAAATGCTAAAGCCTTTGTAAAAGGGTTAGCTAAGTTGTCATCTGTGTCAACTTTTTTATCCTCACATCATCCATTTCTATGGTTTCTCAAAGATAGTGAACTTTTGCACGAAAATGTCTTGCACCTTTAGTGACTCCATGATCTTTCGCCATTGTTATGGCTCCAGTATTATAACAATACATATTTATAGGTTCTTCAATTGTGGGAACAACACTAAGCCCATAAATGAATTTTCAAATCCATACAGCCTCTTTCGATGCATCAAAGGCAACGATATATTCAACATCTGTAGATGAAGTTGCAAAAACACTTTGCTTTGTGCTTTTCCAGTCAACAACACCTCCATTTAAAACGAATACATATCCAGTATAAGACTTCATGTCGTCAGCATTCGTCAGATATCCAGCATCAGTGTAGCAAGAAACCCTGAGCTCTCGTTTCGTATCACCTTCGGAAACAAGAAACATATCCTTAGTATTACGAAGATACTTGAGAATGTTCTTAACAGTAGTCTAGTGAAGTTCACCTGGATTCTGTAAAAGTCAGCTTGTCATGTTCTGAGCGAACGCAACATTAGGACGAGTACATCTCACAACATACATAATCGATCCAACAACCGAGGCGTATGGGATATTTTGCATGCGTTGTTTTTTAGCAGGTGTTGACGCACCTTGTGATTTACTTAATTTCAGCTTTTCTTGCATTGGGATAGTTCCACGTTTGGAATTCTTCATAAAATATCTTTTCAAGATTTTCTCAATGTAAGCACTTTGACATAAACCAATTAACCGCTTTGATCTATCTCGGTAGATCTTAATTCCAAGAATGTATGCAGCTTCTCCTAGATCTTTCATAGCAAAACATCTTCCAAGATAGGATTTTACATCTTGTAATATTGGAATATTGTTTCCCATGATCAATATGTCGTCGACATATAAGATTAGGAAAGTGACATAACTCCCACTAGCTTTCATATATACACATGGCTCATCATGATTTTGACTGAAACCGAATATCTTAATTTCATCATCAAATCGTTTATTCCATTGCCTTGATGCTTGCTTAAGTCCATAAATGGAACGCTTCATCTTGCATACTTGGTTTGGAAATTTCTGATTAACAAACCCACTGGTTGCTCCATGTACCCTCTTCATTAAGATATCCATTAAGGAATGCAGTTTTGACATCCATTTGCCAAATCACATAGTCATAAAATGCAGTTATGGCTATAAGAATCCTAATAGCTCTAATGTCTGCAACAGGAGAGAAGGTTTCTTCATAATCAATCCCTGGGGTTTGAGTGAAGCCTTTTGCTACTAGACGAGCTTTATAGGTGTGTACAGCTCCATCCATGTCGGTCTTATTTTTGAAGAGCCATTTGTGACCTATGGTTTTGCCGTTAGGTGGAAGATAAACTAAGTCCCAGACTCCATTGTCTCTCATGGATTGCATCTCCATATTCATAGCATTAAGCCATTTGTTAGATTTAGGATCCAACAATGCAGCTTTATAGTTAGCAGGTTCACCAAGATCCCCTAACTCATGTTCCTCAGCATCGACGTGTAAACGCATTGGATCTAGGGCATGACGTGTCCTAGTGGACTTACGAATAGGATTGATATCACTTTAAGGCTCATCAATTTCTTGATCATTCTCTTCATGATTTAAGCTAGTGTCTATAGAAGGATGTGTATCTTCTTGAATAATTTCAAGATCTTCTAGACTCCCACTTGCTTCTTGAGTTATAAGACTATTCTCAAAGAATTCAGCATTCCGAGCAACAAATACTTTGTTCTCGGGTGGGTAGTAGAAAGAATATCCATTGTTTCATTTGGGTATCCCACAAAGATATACCTAAAAGATTTAGGTTCCAGTTTATCAGGTTTGGTAAGTGTATCACGCTTAAGAAGTGCCTCACAACCCCAGACTTTTAAGTAAGACAACTTAGGGGCTTGCCCATGCCATACTTTGTATGGTGTTTTATCAACCTTCTTAGTTGGAACCATGTTGAGAATGCGTGCATCAGACTCAATGGTATAATCACAAAAGGAATTTGGAAGAGTAGTTTGACTTATCATGGAGCGAACCATGTCTAGTAGTGTTCGATTTCTCCTCTCAGATACACCATTATGATGTGGCGTGTAAGGAGGAGTTCTATGGGCGATAATCCCATGATACTTTAGATGATCCAAAAACTCTTGACTCATATATTCACCTCTACGATCAGAACGTAGTGACTTAATGGTCTTCCCGAGTTGGTTTTCTACTTCCTTTTGAAATATTTTAAAAGTTTCAAACACTTCATGATTATGTTTCAGCAGGTAAACATATCCATAACGACTAAAGTCGTCAGTAAAAGTGACGAAGTAGCTAGCTCCTTGTCTTGACATAATCTTAAATGGATCACAAACATCGGTGTGTATTAGCCCAAGTAGATATTTAGCCCTATCCACTTGATTTGAATGAGGTTTTCTTGCCATCTTTCCTAACATGCAAGAAACACATTTTAAAAAAGACTTAATGTCAGTTGAATCAAAAAGTCTATCATGTTGCAACTTCTTAATGCGTTTCTTGCTAATGTGTCCAAGACGACAGTGCCACAAGAGAGTAGAGTCCAAGTTAAGCTTGGCTCTTTTATTGCTTACAACATATATAGAACTATCATTTGTATTAGAAGAAGACAAATCAACTTTGTAAATACCATCCCTTGGGATTGCACTAAAATAAACCAAATTATTCTTAGAAACTAAAAGTACATTGCCATCAAAGTGGTTAACAAATCCATTGTCATACAAACGTGAAACTGAAATGATTCCCCTAGTAATAGAGAGAGCATAATGACAATTGTGTAAAATTAAAACTAGTCCACTAGGGAGACACAAATGAAATTCTCCAATAGCTTCAACTCCTACACGATGACCATCGCCTACGTACAGACTTAAAGCTCATGGCTTCAGTTTCCTACTTCCCTAGAGACCCTGAGTAGTTATACAGATATGAGTACCACAACCCGTATCGTAAACCCAAGATGTACTAGGAAAAGAGTAGAGTTCTATGGTGAAAATACCTGAAGTGCTAGATCCTTGAGATAGCTTCTTCTTTTTTAGAAACTCGACGAGATACATGGGATAATTCCTTCTCCAATGACCTACTTCACCACATTAGTGGCAGACCGCGTCCTTCGCATGATTATCCTTCTTGGGTGTTAGAGAATTCTTGGGTTTAGGAGCAAAAGATGGCGCATGCATAGGTGCATAACCCATCTTTGCTTTTCCTTTCCCTTGAATCCCCTTAGTAGCCTTATACGGTTTCTTCTTTTGGTTTTTCTGGATCCTTCCTACTCTTATTGCATGAAGAGCAGGTGCAACATCTTTTTGTGGTAGAGTTTACTCATGTAGCTTAAGCATGGCATGCAACTCAGTCACGGTCTTCCCCATGCCATGCATGTTATAATTTTGCACAAAACTATCATATTCCTTTCTTAGAGAGACCAAGATTAGGCTCACTACAAGGTTTTGAGTCATGGCATGACCGAGACGTTCTAGATTGTCTATGTAACTCTTCATTTTGAGAACGTAAGAGCTTACAAACTGTCCTTATTCCTGTTTGCACGCGTGAAATTCTCTCACGGTCTGAAGAAGTTCCTGATCTGCGTGTTATGCATACAACATTTTCAGTTCCTTTAGCATATCATATGCACCAAGTTGTTCTAGATTCTTTTGGATATCTGGGTCCATGGTCATAAGCATAAGACCAGCAATTTCCTTCAAAGCCTTGACCCAAGCAGAGTGGGTGTTTAGGACATCCGGAGGAAGTACTTATCTAGCAGGTGGAACTGGCATAGCAGGTATTGGCTGCTCCAAGAATGGTAACTTGTCTTCAACTAATAGCACAATCCGAAGATTGCGGTACCAGTCGATGAAGTTAAGTCCAGTTAATATTGGTTTCTCAAAGAACGTCCTGAATACCGAATTGTTTACGACTGTGGTAGTCATCTACATTCAGAAAAAGTTCAATTTATTATTATTTTTTATAATTAAATTCTTAATAGAATTAACTACCCAATTAATTTACTAATTAAGACTAAGATCCAACTTGACCTCCCAGTTATTACTAAAGGTCTGACCAATGAGTAAACAAGTATGGCAAGAGGTAAGCGACGAGCGTTAATTGCAGTTGATGCAACTCTTAGATTTATGAGACTTGTCATAACACTAATAATCATATAATAATGTCATGAGCATGTTTAGTTCTCATCTTATGCCTCGGGTCCAAGGTCTGACCAAGCATACGCGATTTAAGTCAACCAAGTAAGAACATACAAAAATCGCCAGAGGTCTGACCAGTGAGCGAAATTCGCCATGGGTTGGAATGACCCTAAGGTCTGTCCAAAGAGGCCAAGCCAAATGCACATGTTCTTGGTTGGCTGACATAGATTTAAATTTTTTTCATAGAGGTATTCACATAAAAGTGTCAAAAGCATGTACAAAGAGGCATGCAAACAACTTTGTAGCACTTATTTTAAAAACCTTTTATAGATGACATTGTAGTAATACATTGGTTCTCGGTAACTCTAATCGAACGCACAAAAAAGCGGAGAACCAGGTTAGTGCGAAGCATATTAAAAACCTGGATTCTTTAGGAATGTTGGCCTTAAACTTCTCTTATAGTTTGTTCTAGTGGATGAGCCGTACTTCCCAATAATTCATATTGTCTAGTTTTTAATTAATCAAGAAATCAAGTTTCATAGTTTAATGTCTAATTAGTTTTCTCTAAAATCAAATTTCCACGAAACAAATGGCATATCATAATGAACATGTATTAAGCGTGTAATTAATAGACCAGTTTTAATATCATCTTTCTCTCTAAGTATTAGTCCGTGTTGCATACATATTAGGCATGCAAACGAGTAATCAAGTAAATTATGCACATAAACAAACAAATACAAAGATGACATTAAATAAACAAGTAAACATGTAATATCCAAGGTCTCTTGCGAGTCTTCCCCAATTGGAGAACCATAAGACCCTCACTAGGTTTTCATCAATGTGTCTAGATCGCCTCATTCATCACAAAAGTGTTTGAGTAGGTCTTATGGCCGGAAAAGGAAACATACATCAGACTAAATATTTAAAAGATCTAGTTTCTAAAAATAAAAGATTTTATTACCATAAATAAAAATCAAGATCTTTTAGATATATAGTGTGATTTACTTTCCAAAAACAATCATAATAAAAAAGGAAACAAGTCTACTAAATTAATAATTTAATTTTAATTCCTTTTTAACCTATATTAACAATTAATATTTTTCAAGATCTAGATCTACAATATTTTATTACTTATGGCAAGGGTTTGCATAATCTTTGCCATATTTGCAAGAAAACAATAAATAAAATATTAAACGCAGCAGATCAAGCATGTGAATTAAATCTAGGCGTGTACAATTCAAGACATGATATGATTCAAAACGTGTAACCCTAATGCCAAAACGAGTTGACTCGTGATGCCAATGTTGGGTTTTAACAAACTAGGTAACCAATTTAGCTACGAGTACGCAGCGAAATAGATCTAGTTTTAGCATATAGATTAACACATAAAAGTAAATAATTACTTACCTCTTGCTATTGATACTGAAAACGAGTTAGTGGTTAAATTACCACCTCTATGGTTGCTCACACAATCACGTCAACGGAATACGCCAAGCTGTCTAGACTTGACTTTACGAACCAAACACCACGTGTTAACCGATTACCAAACGCACCCTTGTGAGCTCTTGCAATCGAAAACCAAACGCCCCTTGAAGCTTGAACCGAAATCGCCAAAACCCTAAAAGGGTTTTCCCTAATTAGGTTGTACTGAAAACAAAAAAAACCAAAACCCTTAGCTTGGGTTCTTATAATCGTTGAGCGAGATCAAACCGAAAACCCTAGATGTGGGTTTGTATGTTGTCGAGCAATATGAGAACAAAGAAAATTGGTTAACCCTTAAAGGGTTTAACCGAATTCGGTTTAGGGGAAAAAAGAAGAAACGAAAAACCCTTTAGGGTTTTCGGTCGACTATTTTTAGGAGAGAGGAAGCAACGAAAAACTATAGTGAGTTTTTAGGGATTGAATGAATGACTAATAGGGCATAGGGTATGTGTTTATATAGGCACATTACCTAATCCTTGTCAAACAAGGAAAACATATTTGTTTCCTTTTCTCCCTCTACTTAGCCGACCCAAACACCCCTTCTAGAACCTTAGGGGAGTTTGGCCAAACAATGGCTCCCTTGGTGTTCGGGTTTTGTCTGGTTTAATCCCTTGGTTTTATATTTAATATATCCGTTAAATTAGTTAAACAAGTAACGTAATTAACGACTATTTAAATATTTTGTGAAGTAATCAAACGTATTCTTCGTGTATTAACGTATGTGCCCCCAATAGGCTCACGTATTTCTAATGTATAAAATGCGGAACTAACTATCATATTCCAACATATGTTTCATTTTTATTACTCGATCTGTAGTTAACAAGGTTAACTTTATTATTTGTTACTATCGACTTCAACATTTTTATTAATACTTTAATAAGATATTTACTTCAGTACACAAAGTTTAATGAATTACAACTATTGACCAAAAAGAAACCTTGATTAAATGGAGATAGAATACGTAGTGTAAATATTCTAATGCAAATCACCAAAAATCAATAGAAATAACATATGATTTACTAATAAGTACATAGAACAAGTCAAAAAAAATATATACTAAAACTATACACAAAATTAACTAATATCAATTGACTTTTAATAAAACTAAATAGAAGTTACTATATGATAAAAATGGAACGGAAACTAATCTAGATTTAGCTAACAGACAGTATAAGAACATTTTTTGTAACATAAACTCTTGATTAAAAATTCACACCACAAATTAGAATAAAAACGTTTTATCGTATGCTCCATAAATCCATATCATAGATTCATATTTCCAACTCCAAGCTATGTAACAACTAGAGAAAAGCATTGAATACATTTTCTAGTTACTCTTTTTAGTAACTAAAGTTCACTATATAATCAATGTTACCATAATAGTAATTAAAACAAAACGTTGGCTTCTGTTATCACTGACAAATATAGTATTTACTAACAAAGTACACAAATAACAAAACTTAGCTCTTTTGCCTACAAAATAATATTGTTGTTGAATGAAAGATTAAAATTCTAGACATACAAAAATGCACATAAAATAAAAAAATAAATAAGGGGAAAGTGAGTGTGAGGCTGTTAAGTACCTAAGCTTAGGTGTAAAACCCATTAAAACTAAGCCGTTTTATTAAAAATATAAAAGACCTAATCTTTCTCCCAAACCACTCTCTTCTTCCTCTCCCATACTTAAGATCAACCATCAATCGTTCACATGTCCACTCACATAACCACTGTGTTTTGATAAAAAAAAGTACACACATCTATATTTCAAAAGGGAATTAATCACATCATTTATCACTACCAAGCACCTCTTCCATTCTTTGATCCAATTACCAGACTTTGATTATCCACGTCGCCTCAGAGTCTCCACGGTAAAGTTGATTCCTTATTTTACTCTATAGTTAAAAAATATATATTGTTAGAGTTTATGCATAATATGTGTTTGATGAAATGCTCAACTGAATCACTTTTTGAATTTCTATAGAATCAAGTGTCTCAGACAATCTAGTTTGTAGTTTGTCTCACGTTAGCAACACATACAAACATGAGAAGGCATTCCTGCCTTGACAATAAAGTGGCATTCTTGACTTGGTACTTTGGTTCATGTACAATTGCAGGACTTTGCATTTGAGAAAAAGGCAAAAGAAAAGTTTTACTCAACAATTATGATCTGGCTATACTTTTACTCAAAAATGAGTTAAAATTTATGGACAAATAAATCTCATATTGAAACAAAACCAAAATGCATTAAAACAATGCAGTCTTATAAATTTAAAGCTTTTGAAACACATCAAAGTTTTTGGCGCCGTTGCCGGGGAGTTTGTTGGTCTTGTTTTCATTCAAATAGTGGTTTATACTTGTTTGACATCTCGTTGCTATGCAATTTTCGTGTTAGAACTGCTTAAACATCTTTTGCTACTGAAAGTGCGCCGGTTTTTCTGTTTAAACTGTCGTACTCCC
>BQNB010167061.1:0-14045 GCA_026074375.1 Tanacetum coccineum
ACTGAATTAAAACTACATAAGCTAATTTATGAAAATTACAATTTAACTAGAAATTTTAGAAAGCTAAAAACTAAAAAAAAAGATCCTCTTGTGTGTGAATGAGGCTCCTTTTATATAGCTCAGATGAAGCTTCCAGGGCTTGAGTTTGTTACTAGCTCCTTGTCATCTCAACCCTTGATTCTTGCAAATCATTGGATCCATCATTAGCACCGTTGGATTAATTGAGTGATCACACAGATTGCCAGCGTGGCAATCCGTGTGTCAGGGTACTTTTGCTTCTTTTGTGAGTGGTTTAGCACAAATTCTTTGTCCTTTGTGTGCTTCTTGTCAGACCCACGTGTCACTTCCTTTTAGGTTTCAACCAATGAGGACCTGTGAGTGACGTTTTACTCTGCCATATCATTACATAGTTCTCGAATCTTCCGTCCTTGTCATCAATTTTGATTTGCCCCTTGATTTTGACTCGTGGCTTAACGGGAGAGACAATGAATAGTAACAAATATTTACCCGCGTTTTTTTAACAGAATGAGGGTGGGGGTTTAACTTTGAGTTTTTTGGGCATTGACTCAGCTTTTATAAAATGGGATTTGGCCGGGTTATGGTTAATAGGTTTTGGATTTAGGGTAAATAAAGGGTAACGAGTGTTAACTCTTATATATTAAAGAGTTAACACCGTTAGGGTTTAGGGGACCATTTTTTGCAATTTGGTTTGACTTGAAGGGCTGTTTTGGGAATTTGTGGGTTTTGTCATTTAGTGAGTTGACTTTGATTGACTAAGGGTGGACTGAGTTGACTTTTGACCTTTCTTGCTATCAAATCCTCGGCTCTTGTACACTCTTTTCCGTCTCGAGTCCGTGTTTGTCCGGTTTTGACCGTTTTTCTTGTGATATTTGCATTATACGTACCTACACAATCACAAAGACAAAACAAGCAATATACAAACATTTTAAGCACAATTTTGTCTTTTTAGGGCCTATTTTGATATAAAAAGGATATGTGTTTTCACACATATCATTGACAATGCTTCTTCCATCCTCGTCTTTGATAAATCTCACGCTTCCTAAATCCATTTTCCTTTTCTTTCTTGCTTTAGCTATCCTGTAGATATCGTTTTCTCCTTCTTTGGAGTCCAATCTCTTATACAGCTTTTCATACGCTTTACCTTTCACTCTGGCTACCACGTTTTTCGCTTCTTTATACCTCTCCTCGACTGCACTTATGTTTTCTTCGTCACCTCGCATCGATATAAGCTCGCTGAACTAATTTTGTTTCACCTTAACTTTGTTTTGAACCTCTTTAGTAAGCCACCATGACTCCCTCCGGTCAATATAGTTGTCGATGTCCCTGCAACCACTCCTAGGGTTTCCTTGGCCGCCTATCTACAAATGATAACAAATAAACAATTGGGACAAATAAAACTCTGAATGATAGCCAAAAATAAAAACAAACAAACTCCAAATTTGACTCGCCAGACTAGCGAGCCCGAGCTTGTGCTCGAGCCTGATTGGTGCTCGTTTAGTTTTTCCAATTCGGTTTTCCTCTTACCCGACTTAAGCAGATCTTTCAATACAGGTTTGTACATAATATTTGAGATGTTAGGTAAGCTCACAACAAGATGTGAAGTTAGAGAAATCTTAAACAAGTCCTTCCGTTTTACAAAATACCGACTTAAAAATGTTTTCTACATGCAATTAGCTAAGGCCAAAATGTTTTCTGCAAACCTATGACTTTTACTAAACCTTAAACTATTCAATCATGATAATAAACACATACCACTAGTGACTTTTAAGTAACTACTTAAATATATAGAGAAGTTCATAATTTAATTTGAGACATAGTTAATAATTTATAAGAAAAACACCCATCATTTAGTTTACTATCATAAAGAGAATCATTAAACTTGGCCTCTTTAGCTAGATTTAAAGCTAACTGTGTGTGTAGAGTGTGTTGTGGCATAGTATGTGTTGTCTTTTTTGGCTTGTTAATGAGGTGTTAGGGGGATTGGACAGTTAGAGTATGGTGAGTAGATGACATCCGGAGTGCTTAGGTGTGGGTTTTTGCCTTTTTGGTGTATATGGTTAGGAGTAGTGGTTTTAAAGGGGTGTATGGGAAGTGAGGATGAGATGATAAGGAGTGTGGTGCTTGTCGTCTTTCGTATTCCAGTTATCCAAAAGTATGTTATGTGGTTGTTTGTTTGGGTTATTAAGGGTTCGTGGGTGTTTGGATATGGGTGAATGTTTGCAAATGCAAAACGAGTGTTAAGTAGTGTGGATGTATATCTATTTCTTTTTACTAATGTTTTGGATATAGGGTGTTTCTGTATATAGTATAGATGTAACATTAAGGAAAGTAAAATATATGCGCGCATACATAAATTTAGATTTAAAGATATGATCGATACATTTAAAAGTTAATTGGTAGAAGTGATAAGAAGGAATAAGTGTATCACAGTTGTTGAATATTAAATTAAATGAGTATTATTAGGCTTATTTATCATCACTTTTTTATTTAGGTAAAATTCACGTTACTTGAGCCTATATGCATACATTTTGAGCATTACATGTGGTGTAAGATAAAATTTGAATAAGCATAATTTGTTTTATAAGATTAAATTAAGATAAGTTTACGATTTTATTATGGAAAAAAATTGTATATATTTTCAAGATATGAAAAAAATGCGACAATATCATCATGTCTTACGATTGGCACCTAGAGCAGTTTTGATAGTTTATAGACTATTTAAATATCCTTCGAGTTCAGCCAAAATCCATGATGAAATGATACTAGTATGTCAGTGTAGGATATCAAACATACAATCTAAGATGAGTAAATGAGAAGGAAATTCTAGAGAGAGAAATAGGAGGTTGAAACACTTAGTGAGAGAAAGAAACTTGTATTATGAAAATGAACCAACAACCCTCTCCAAGGCATGGAGAGGGTATTTATACCCTTACAAGAGTCGGTCAACATAAGGGGTATCTTATGTTTACCCGGTTAGCTTAGCTAGTTTCCAAATATTATTCTACGAGCTACTTAACGATATATTAGAAGTGACCGAGACTTTTTCGTATTCCTAAAAATCTCCCCCTAAGGGAGGTCACTCTAATTTACAAAAACTTAAGCTTAACATTCTATGAATGTCTTCAGTCTTTGCTCGTAGTCTTGATTTCTTTGATCTTTATCTTGTGGATGTGAAGTAGTGATCTTTAGATTTTTATGCTTGAGCTTGTTTCTTTAGCTTGACTTGTATGTGATCATGAGCTTCTTAAGATCATCAACCAAGCATAATCTCTTTTCGCCATCGTGTAATCTTTTCCTTCTTGTGAGCTTGTGACTTTCGAACCGACATGCTTATACCTTTCTTTGTCTTGAAAGCTTGTATATTCATCTTACTTGAACTTCTTTAACTTTAATACTTCGTCACTTCAAGGAAGACGTGCGGTATCAGAGTCGCGGAAGTCTTTTGAAACATGTAATTGAGCTTTCATAATGTCTTTACATATGTCGGTCGGGTATAAGCATGCGTCATTGACTTCGACTTATCGAGACTGATGCTTCACCACCATAGGGTTGATCTGCAAATAAACAGTTAGCAATAAAGCTTGTGGTCGAATATGGATTTGTCATTCGACCATGTTTGGTTAGATCAACCTTCGGTTTTGTGAGTACGGACCTGTAATCAGGTAGATTTATCTTTAAAAATGAATCTCCTTGACAGGATTTCAAGCTTGTAGTATTGAATTCTCTAATATGTGAGTATCAGATTCATCGTACTTAGCTTGTTCTCAAACCAGAACGTCTCAAAGCAGACAACACAGTAAGAGTGAATCGGTAAGTTACTATCTCTTGATTGAATTGTCAATTCGTGTTCAACTTTCCTATGTCTAGATACCCTTGTAAGGCTTCCCATGGACATAAGATTGAAAATTGATTTAGGAAAATCGGTTGGTGTGTTAGGATGCAAACGGTTTTTATAACACACCAACAGTTTTATCTTTTTCAAAATTCATTTGTCAATTCATAAGCTGGACCGAATCGATATCCAGTATCACAAGTTTGATCCATGTGGGATCTCACAAGTCACCAACCGCAGAGCTTGTTTGATGTTGGATTTGGAAGCATTTCCATCGTCATTGTGAATACTTAAGTATCACTCTGATGTTCTGGTAATATTATAAGAATAATGCGTAGGACTCTTTAGATATTATCTTGTTTTCACAGTGTTTAATTTAACAAGTATATTTTGTATTAGTGTCCTAATGAGATTTATGGATGATCTCTTTTATGGCTCTAGACTCGATAGTGCACTTTGGTTTTAGTAATCGGAGGCTGGAGCAGATTGCCACCTTTTCAATATCAACTAACTTAGAGTGAGAAAGTCGATAGAAATGCATTTATCTCTGTGAGAAATGAAACAAGGGTCTTTTGAGAGACCTTAAGTAGCTAGGGAGGGTTGTACATTGCATCACTGGGTCCATGATGACTATCTTCAATACCAGACAACAACTTAGTATTTCTGATAGCATATGTATTGACCCGGTTTCCGTTTAAGTGTATGGAGGGCTTCTTTCTTTACACCCTTTATCCTCACATTTCTTTTTAATTCTTCAACCCCTTCAATGCTTACCGAGACTTCATAACTAACACTTTGTTGGGTTTGTTCCAATGCTAGCTCTGTCTTAGTCGGCATTATTCCCTTTTATCACTTTACTCCTTTTTATATCCTACCTAAGGACTTATATTATATCTAATGGAATGTCCCTGGGTAGATCCCTCCGGTTCTGGCTGGATCATGGGAACGAATACCTAATCTTAACCTTCTTATAACTCCAATTAATTACATGGTCCGTCTTTGGGTACTGTTCTCATAGCCTTAAAACCATTGAAAAACTCAATCAAGGTACTTGTGACATAAGTCAAAACCTTTGTACTTTGATTGTTTTGCTTTTCCAGAAATGCTCCCCCTTAACACGTGCGTCGATATTCGATAACGTTTAGCACATGAAGGGTGAAGCTCACACTTGAGTACTTAAGATCACATCTTTAGTCGTATATTTTAATCACATTTTTTCCCCTATCCAAATTGTCAAATCTCTTGATATTTTGGATATCAATTAATTCAAATATGTTTGAAAATTGTTTGGGGAGAGAAATGTTTCGATTATTAACAAGCCTTATTAGGAACATTTTAATGCTCTCCTTCAATTTGTGAGGGTATTATATATAGTGCTAAGTACGTTAAATTTGAAATTTTTTGAATTTATTGAAAAATTCTAGAAAAATTCGTACTCAACCACTATGTATACTTGCCTATTTTTATAAGTCTATACTACATATTCACATTATTTACAAGATAAGATTTGAGATTGGAACTGACGATCATTCAGTACGTGTCATCAGTCTGTAGTCCATCTCGAGTTCCCGAGCACCAACCAATCTCTCTAGATTCCTAATGATCCGCATTTTAAGCATCTGCTTATCAATTAACTCCATCATAAGATCCGACCTTCTTTTATCCACAGCTATCCATTTTCTCCTTGGCATGTTGATGTGTTGTTGTGTGGTTATGATTTATGTTTCAAGTTTTAAATTTATATTATGCCGACTTTACCAAAAATAACACTTTAACGGTTAGTGTACCCGGTCAGATGGGAGTTTCGTGGTAAGTAGGGTGTCGATCACTAAGAACGAGAAACAATCTTTCAATTTATTAATATTTTGGTTTACTAAACTAAGTTAGTTCTATTCTATGTTAAACCTATGCTAAACCTATGTTAATCATAATTCTAATGGATAAGGGGGGTTTTTTAGCCTGAGAGACTGGCACGGGTTTTGTGGTGACTAAAATCAATTCAAGATACAATAACACACGCAAGCAGATTAACACAAGATAAAAAAGCGATCTAGCGAAATATAAGAAAACTATATTAGCCATGATTAATCCAATTCGAATGTTGGTTTGTTTACATAGTGAAATGATTACTTATCTCGAGGCGGCATATCATTCTTAAGATTAAGGCGGTACTTCTTCCTTAAACCTAGACATGTAGAATTCAGTCACAATTAAATGCATCTACATAAAGCATCCTTATTTTATGATTAAAATCTATCTTATGGATTAAAGCAATGGTGATCTTGTTAAACCCTAGCTCATAGAGACTTTACCCACATACTGCTTAATGGCAATTCATACACTAGTAGTCCACTGACCAAGTCTTTACCAATTAATTAAGAACGTACTCGTTGATCCCAAGGGTCACATGTCAGTCTAACTAAGCTCACAATTTAAAGGCAAAGATAGGTTATTATTCGTGATCATATTGGTCTAGATGTATTAATCACTATATGGAGAGCCATCTCTGCATCTAGATTACTTGGGCCGTATCACTAGATCCAGTTGAATGATAGGTCGCATACAAAAGCACGTAAACAAGTATATTGATAAACATAAACAAGCATTCAATGATAAATTAAGCAATCAAGATAAACAAACCAAACATTTAAATCTTCATAATAATGGCTAATACCCGAAGGTATTAGCCTTCAAACATCATAATCAATACAAGATTAATAATTTAGCTAAGGTAAACTAACCGAGTTAACGAATGATAACAAAAACTGAACGATTACAAGAGTATAGGAGATTACAAGTTGTTTCCTATAGAATTATTTGCGTTGCTCATACTCTTCTGCTCTTCTTCTCTTCTAAAAATCGACTTTTATAGTTAAGGTATCGAAAATATGATTTAGCACACTAAAAAACCATTTTTAGGTTTTCTATAATAAGGTCTGGAAATTGGTCGATACGGCGTATTGACTGAGGTCAATACGGCGTATCTGGGTTTTCTTGGAGTAGGGACCACATTTGATATCTTCCAGAATCTTTATATTCTATAACTTGAATACGGCGTATAGGATTCCTCTGGATATGGCGTATTAAATCTCGTTCCTTTGTGGTCTTTAGTGAAGTGCAAGCACAAATATGCCGTATCTTCCCTGATGGATACGGCGTATAGGATGCTAGAACCAGTTTTCTTCATATTTCTTTGTTCGAGCTCCAGAATGCGTGTCTTTTAGTTAATCTTCACCAAGTACTCCATAATTACTATAATTCTCAAATACAAACGATTAAGTAACAATTCTTTGCAATAATTATACAAAATAGGTTAATTACATGGGATAAATGATGCTATAAAAGTGATGTTATTTGATGTCATCAAATATCCCCCACTTGAATCCTACTTGTCCTCAAGTAGCCTTTAGAAGTTTACAAAAATGTATCCATAAGGATTTTTCCGTTTAAGCATTTATTCGATCAATTACATGTACACAATCAAACACCTCACGAAATAGGAAGATGAAAACACTCAAATCACTCAACTAATCTATGTGGTAACATGTAACTAATTTTCTCAATTGCTCGGTCGTGACAAATACACATCTCCACCACTAGAGCTAAGGAGTAACAAGTTTATAAAGGTAAAATGGGTTTTTATTATAAGGCTTAAGGTTGATCATTCTACAATCTTTCACCAAAAGTACCACACCAACAAGGCAGCTGAAGCACACATACATGGCCGTAACGACGGAATAGACATGTGTGTTCGATCATATCCTCATTCGAGTTTAACCAAGGGTTAGGATGAAGAATGATATAGGGTAGGGATCTTCTAACTTTCACCAAAAGTAATAAACCAACAAGGCAGCTGAAGCATGCATACATGGTTGTAACGACGGAATAGACATGCATGTTCGATCACATCCTCGTTCAAGTAAAACCCAAGGTTAATGATTAGGAAAGGGAAATAAATTGTTGTTAAATAAAAATTACGAAGGAAATAGATTAAGTCTAAGATACAAGTTGCTAGACACTTTTCCCGACCGTTACAATGATAAAGATACAACTATTTACACACATCTTGATCATAGATCAAAAACAACAACCTAAGTTGGCGTTCCCGTAACGGTCAACTTCCCAATCATCCTATACTTTACATACTTTTACAAGACAAGTGGCGATATCTACCACTTTATACAAAACTTTACTTCATTGACTTATAAGACGTATCAATGAATAATAGATCCTTCATATAATTCCTTCGGTTCAAGCTTTTGCGAAATGATTATCTTCAAACTTTCCTCCTCTTTTTTGTTGCAATTTTTCTGATTTTTCGTTTTTTTTCAAATACTAACTACGAATCTCGGTG
Source organism: Tanacetum coccineum (assembly GCA_026074375.1). NCBI lineage: Eukaryota > Viridiplantae > Streptophyta > Magnoliopsida > Asterales > Asteraceae > Tanacetum > Tanacetum coccineum. The sequence goes on from BQNB010167061.1 coordinate 8,208, forward strand.
TAATTTCACCATCTTCATGATCATAATAACTCCGGATAATTCCCTTGGTAATTCTTAATTCTTTGGACGTACCATTAATTGTGATGGTAGTAAAAATACATAAGTTTTGACTACTTTATACATTCCCATTTGCAATGTGTAAATCTCTTTCCAACCGTACCAAAGATATAAAATGACACAAGACTCGATAAATACATACTTTACACTTTAAGGAACTAGCAACTATAAATGGACTTAATCTAACAGGGTAGGCTAAGGTGTAAAGGTGTAACAAAACAAATAGTTGGTGTTATTCCTAAAGTATTTGCTCTATAGGTTTTTCTAGGAGTATCTTACTCTTATAATGATAGTAAACAAAGGGTTCATACAAGGGTTAACTAACTAATGTAGTTAGTTAATAAACAACATGTACAGGCTTTTTGGGTGTAATCCTAAAAATTTACCAATTTAAACAAGTTACTCCATCTAAATCCATAGTACTCATCACTGTGATCTCGAATAGATATACCAAGCCAAGTTCTAAAGTCTACAACATCACCGGTACACTCATATTTTTATGGAATTTGGGTAAACATTTGGAAACGGATAAGGTTAAATCCTCACAATATCTAATATGGGTGATTGGGTGCGGGTCATGTAACAAGTAATTTCACAAAAGTATGCTTTGATTTTTTTTAAATTTAAGCATTTTAATGTGAAAAATAGGACAAGTATTCATTCTAATTCCCATCCCCCCACTTGAATTATACAACGTCCTCATTGTATGGACAAAACATTAAAAAATAGGAATTAAAAAGAATTAGAATGAGAAACTCCCTTGATATTTGCTCGGTAATGATTCTCCATGTAGATTTATTAAGCAAGAATTCTAGATTGTAGATACTTCACCAACATTGTCGATTTCTTTCCAGCGAGGTCCTGTGTAAAATTTAGGAAAACACATGTATTCCTATCTCGGTACCTACGGTTAATTATAAATAAAGTAAACAAACTGTACAGGAGACCAATACGCCGTATCCATAAGCTGGAATACGCAGTATAGAAACCTATAAAAAGTATGTAAATACAGGCCAGTCTGTCAAATACGCCGTATCATGTACATGAATACGCCGTATTGACAGAACTGACAATAATGTTTTAAAGTGCATTAAAAATAAAGAACTGATAACGTCCAAACATTCAATACGCCATATTGTATGGAGCGGATATGCCATATTGATGTTTGGGAAGACAGACTCGATAAAAATAAATAACTGTCTAGGTTGTCTCCCGAGAAGAACTTTTCTTTCAGCTAGTCTTTAAGTTAGACTTTTTCTTTAGCTTCTTTCACTCGGTTCGCTCCACCTTCCATCCTTCGTCCTTTTTCTGAAAAATTTCTTGATAGCTTTGAGACATACAATCTTCATTTCTTTCCCAAGCATTATATTCACATCTTCTTATAGCAATGTATTCTTCGTTAGGTCCAAGTGAATATTTTATAGCTTCAAACTTCTCGGCTTTGCATACCCTTTTATTAGGCTGCACATCATTCTTATTGTCGTCTTTACTCTTCATTTGTCTCAGTTCATTCCCTTTTTTAATGTTGTTCTTTTCTTGACTTTTTAAATAAGGCTTAAAGAACGAGTTAGTAGTTGTGTTAGGAGGGTTTCAATAGTCAAATTTCTTCCATCAATCATTGCTTAAGATGCAGTCATCCATTCATCTTTTATTCCAACTTCCATTTAGCCAAGAATAGAATAATACCTTTTTAGTTCTTCCATCCACTGTTATATGATTTTCGAATGATGAATTTACTCATGATATGAATTCAAGTGGATCAATCCCCCAGTTATCCCATTCGTCCAACATTTCATCATCGCTATCGTAGGATTAGGGATAGAACTCACTGAAAAATTTCTCAATTAGTTCCTCCCAGGTGGTGATTTTTCCATCCCCCTCACTTATCCACCATCGTTTTGCGTCAACAGCCAGCGAGAGAGGGAAAACCTTCATGCGTAGTTGATGGGAGTCCACACTAGGAATTTTGATTAAATCAAGTATTTCATGCACCTTAGCAATGTGGTCCACCACGTCTTCATCAAACATTCCGTGGTATGCATTATTTTGTAATTCCATCAAATATTCCTTACTGAGTTTTATATCATCATTGGTATTTTTAGCAAGATTCGATTTAGTTTGAGCAGTATCCACACATTCCTTTGAAATAAGTTCTGCCATAACTCTCGTAGTATCTTCTCCAATCAACTAGCTCTGATAAGTATGATCCGTGGCAAGGGTAAAAATATCAGCAGAATTTGATCTGAAGAAAGATAGAAAATTAAGAACAGAAATCAAATATGAAGAATATGCTTATGCTACTGTATTAAACGATCGATACGCCGTATTCAATTGACTTGAATATGCCGTATTAATCAGTTGAATGAATACGCTGTATTGGATAAGAGAGTTGGATACGCCGTATCCAATGGAAGTGGATACGCCGTATCGAGTTATCGACCAGAACAGTGTATTGGAAAACAATTAAACACACAAACAATTAAACTAACAAATATACAAGCAAACAATACAAAAATATACAGAATTATACACTAATCTAAATTACTCTAATCATAAGGGTTAGATCTAATCTAATGTTAAAAACCAAAATATCAAATAAAAATCAAGATTAAAGTTTCCACTCCCCGGCAGCGGCGCCAAAAACTTGATGTGTCGTTGTGTGGTTATGATTTATGTTTCAAGTTTTAAATTTATATTTTGCCGAATTTACTAAAAACAACACTTTAACGGGCAGTGTACCCGGTCAGATAGGAGTTTTGTGGTAAGTAGTGTGTCGATCACTAAGAGCGAGAAACAATCTTTCAATTTATTAATATTTTGGTTTACTAAACTAAGTTAGTTCTATTCTATGTTAAACCTATGCTAAACCTATGTTAATCCTAATTCTAATGGATAAAGGGGGTTTTCAGCCTGAGAGAGTGGCACGAGTTTTTTGGTGACTAAAATCAATTCAAGATACAATAACACACGCAAGCAGATTAACAAAAGATAAAAAAGTGGTCTAGCCAAATATAAGAAAACTGTATTAGCCATGATTAATCCAATTAGAATGTTGATTTGTTTATATAGTGCAATGATTACTTATCTCGAGGCGGCATATCATTCTTAAGATTAAGGCGGCACTTCTTCCTTAAATCTAGACACGTAGAATTCTGTCACAATTAAATGCATTCGCATAAAGCATCCTTATTTGCTGATTATAATCTATCTTAGGGATTAAAGCAATGGTGATCTTGTTAAACCCTAGCTCATAGAGAGTTTACCCACTTACTGCTTAAAGGCAATTCATACACTAGTAGTCCACTAACTAAGTCTTTACCAATTAATTAAGAACATACTCGTTGATCCTAAGGGTCACCTGCCGGTCCAACTAAGCTCGCAATCTAAGGGCAAAGATAGGTTATTATTCATGATCTTATTGGTCTAGTTGTATAAATCACTATATGGAGAGTCATCCTGACATCTAGATTACTTGGTCCATATCACTAGATCCAGTTGAATGATAGGTCGCATACAAAAGCACGTAAACAAGTACAAACTGATAAACATAAACAAGCAATCAACGATAAATTAAGCAATCGATATAAACAAAACCAAACATTCAAATCTTCATAATAATGGCTAATACCCGAAGGTATTTGCCTTCAAACATCATAATCAATACAAGAGTAATAATTTAGCCAATGTAAACTAACCAAGTTAACGAATGAAACCAAAAACTGAACAATTACAAGAGTATAGGAGATTACAAAGTTGTTTCCTATGTAATTAATTACTTTGCTCAACCTCTTCTGCTCTTCTTCTCTTCTAAAAATCAACTTTTATGGTTAAGGTATCGAAAATATGATTTAGCACATTGAAAACCCGTTTTTAGGTTTTCTATTTATAAGGTTTGGAATTTGGTCGATACGGTGTATTAACTGAGGTCAATACAGCGTATCAGGGGTTTCTTGGAGTAGGGACCACGTTCGATATCTTCCAGAATATTTTATTACTATAACCTAAATATGGCATATAGTTCTTCTCTATATACGGTGTATTGATCATCATTCCTTCGTGGTCTTTAGTGAAGTGCAGGCACAGATACGCCGTATCTTCCTTGATGGATATAGCGTATTGGATGTCAGAATTAGTTTCTTTATATTTCTTTGTTTAAGCTCCAGAATGCGTACCATTTAGCTAATCTTCACCAAGTACTCTATAATTACTGCAATTCTCAAATACAAACGATTGAGTAACAATTCTTTGCAATAATTATACAAAATGGGTTATTTACATGGGATAAAGAATGCTATAAAAGTAACGTTATTTGATGTCATCATTGGGGAACTAGCATTCAGGTGATATTGTATAACGTGTAGTGTGGATACACGTAGAGGTTACTTCCTTTAGTAACTAGAAGGGTTTCGGTATAGAACGGGTTTAATACACGTGGGTATTTTAAAGAAGCTCCGGTTCTTCCACAGCTTGATTGCTAAAAGGTACTATTTCCGTTTATGGTTTTATGTTAATTATAGTTGCTATATGTGTTCCTATTCCACTGCGTAGCTCGTAGAATATTATGTGTAATATTAGGTTATTAGAAACTAATTCAAACATAGTCCTCATCCATAGGACTTGAGCATAACTTGCAGATAAAGACACATACTTCCCCTCGACAATGGACATTTCTATGAAGTATGCTTTTTGTACGACTAACTTACGACCTTATCACTTAGGAACTGAATTCCGCTAGACTCTCTCTCTCTCTCTCTCTCTCACACACACACACACACACACACATACATATCAACACAACCTACATGGTTAACGTCTAAAAAGGTCGTTAGTTCAAAACTGGCGTCCTTCGGATACCAGAGTCCCATGTGAATGGTATTCTTAAGGTATCGAAAAATCTGTTTAACCTATTTGAGGTGCTTTTCAGTTGGTCTAGCTTAGGTGATGTAGCCATTGGTGTACCAATGCTATCAAATGCATCCATACCATGTTTCTTAATTATCTCTAAGGCCTACTTAGATTGGTTGATAAAGATACCTCGTAGAGATTGGTGGATCTGAAGTCCAACAAAGAACTTCATTTTCCCTATCATAGACATTTCAAACTTGTTGTGCATAAGATTTAAAAAGCTTAAGAAACTTTTAGGTTTGTTGACCTGAAAATGATGTCATTGACGTAAATTTACATAAGCAATATGTCTTCCCCGTATCTTATCATAAACAATGTTGGGTCTATTGTACCTTTAGAGAAACCTTTTGATATCAAGAATTTAGAGTGTTCATCATACCATGCTCTTGGAGCTTGCTTTAGGCCATAAAGTGCCTTTTTTAGATGATAGACTTTGTCAGGATGATTTGAATCGATAAATCCATTCGGCTGACTGACGTACACTTCTTCCTTCATTGGTTCATTAATAAAAGTTGTCTTGACGTCTATCTGGTAGTCAGTGTATGATTTGTGTGCCACATAAGCCATAAATATTCTAACAGCTTCTAAGCGAGCAACTGGTGCAAATTACTCTTCAAAGTCTATTCCTTTTTCTTGTTTGTATCCTTTAGCCAACAAACAAGCTTTGTTGCAAATGACAATATTTTTCTTATCTCATTTGTTTTTCCATAACCACTTTAAACCAATAACAGTTTTACCAGTGGGTCTGTCAACTAATTCCAAGACTTGTAGTCTTTCAAACTGATGAATCTCATCCTGGGTTAGTTATATCCAAGCATGATCAGCCATTGCTTCCTTAATATTATTTGGTTCTACTGTACTCATGGTGAGTGCGAA
>BQNB010167062.1:0-14045 GCA_026074375.1 Tanacetum coccineum
TGTTTGTGATTTGGTTTATTGATTTGTGTTTGGTGTGTAGATGATGATGATAGGATCTGGGTTATGACTTTTTGTATTTTTTTTAGTGTGTAAGATAAAATTTGTTGGCAAAAAGATAAAAAAAATGATGAGTTGGCAAAAACCGGGTACATGTAGGATTTAGCAGGTTAACAAGTCACCGACTACACATAATAGTCGAATTTGAAAAGTTTAGTTACTTAATAGCAAATAAAAAGATGGCTACACAGAATTAAAAAAAGGTGTAAGTTTGCTACATTTTCAAGCAATTTGCCCATTACTATATTCAGAAGTAGTGAAATGACAAAATTGTCTTCATCTACCTTTCTTTTAAGCTTATAATCTATATTATTTATAATGGAAAAGTTAAAAAAATTAAGTAAAGTATATATGAAAACCATAAACTTTTATTATTATTTTCGTTTATAAACCATACTAGCTTTAAAGTCCCCATTCAGGGGCGGCTAGCTGCAAGAATTATTCAAGATAAAATTACTAACATAGTTTTGAAGGTATCATTAAACTTAGTTACATGTTTTTACAATAAAACAAAGATTTTGTGACTCATTATGGTAAAATAAACCTATATCTACTGCTAATAATTGTGTGTAACTTATCATTCATATGGCACATAAAAAAACAGAAATGCATACTCTCAAAAGGATGTATGCAGTGTTATATTAGAATGAGAAGGATGAGGTGGTTAATATAAAAGATTCTTTTTGATAGTTTGTAAGATATTGTTAAGCTTAATATAATGTTTGCACTAAAGGTAAGTTTATGTGAGTCATAATCGTAAAATGAAAAAGATACATATCCATTATAGTTGGAAAAAATAAAAATAAAAAAGCAAGTCAATCATAATATGTGAAGAACATTTTATACACGCATTGATGTAGTTTCCATCTTTGTAACAGCAGAACAACTTAAAACCTTTTTTGTTCTTTACTCTTCAAACTACCACATAAAGTTGTGCATGTTTTCAGAAAGCAACAACTTACACAATCTTTTTCTCCCGTTACTATCCAACAAATCCATCTATAAGGACATTACTTACGCTGGTCATCTCTGCATAAAATCAAATGGGGGATATTTAAACTCTTAAAGACACTCACAACATACATACTCCAACATGGATATTGTAACATTTGCCCTTTTTGTGTTATGAATATTCTATTTATAGTCCTTTGACTATTTGACTTTGGTCAGTTTATTCAGATTTGTACCGTGTTGACGGTGGTGATTTTTATGAGATATGTGATGATTTGAGGTTTATTGTGATTAATAATCCCTTTTGGAAGGTATTATTGTGTTATGTATATTCCGGGTGGTTTGACCCGTGAATTTTGAGAAATGCCGAAAAGCGAGTCCGACACGTCCGTTAATGTCCAAATTGAGTTTTGAAGGGTGTAAAGTGAAAATATGTCATGTGAATACTCTAGGTTAATGGAAAAGTATTTTTAAAGTGAATAAAAATGCTAATTAACTTTGGGGTAAATTTTACGGTTGAGTTTTACGAGCATTTAAGTGATCCCGACACGAAAAGAAAGGCCCGGGACTCCCTAGGATCCCTTGACCGGTCATAGCAAGAGAAGGGAACAACATGGCTTTTTTTAGCAAGATTGTCCCATTTGTACACAAATATGCTTCCACTAAGATCATTTCCTCATCATTTTTCATTTCAAAAAAAACACATACACTTGTTTGTGTGTGTGTGTGTGTATCCGGACGAACACAAAACAAACAAGAAACACATAAATTTTTGAAGATTGATCAAGAAAACATGAAGACATAAATATTTGGGGTTGATTCTAGTGTTTGGTTATTCATTTAAACAACGTTTGGGTTGTCCGGTTCGTGTCGAAATCTACAAATTTGAAGATTTTCTTGTAAGTTTTTAAATTTAAATTTCGTTTGTCCTTTTGGGTTTATTTTGATGCATAGATGTTAGTTGTACAAGTTGATCGTTGTGAAAATCGATTTTTGGAAACGAAATAGATGATTTAAGGGGTGTTTGGTTCGTGTGGTATAAAAAGAGAAAAAGGGATTTTTGTAGTTTTGATGTTGTGGTCGTGATGGTTGAATAGTATATTATGCTAGAATGATTATTTTTGATAGTAGCTTGTATGGCTTATTCGGGCTTATTTTTAAGCTATTTCTTGGCTTATTTGGGCTTATATGCCACGTGTGGTTTCTCAAAATTACTAGGGAAGTGATTTTGATTATTTTTGTGTTATGGCGTATGTTGTGGACTATTTTTGAGGCTTATGGTAGTAACCAAATGCGATAAGTAGCTTTATAGCTTATTTTCAAGCTTAATATACGTAGTATGGAGGTTATGGACTCACGACCCAATAAGTTCATTTAAGCCATGGCTTAATGGAGGGGCTTATTGTGGTCCGGATTATTTCTACATATAAGTATATACTTATATATGTAAATGGACTTTGGTTTTGGACTTGGATCGTATTTTGGACTTATAAATGTCCTAATGGACCCTTGTTGGGCCTTAAGGCCCAATAAGCGATATTTAGTAGTTATGAGAATTTTGACGGACTTTTGAAAGTGGAAATGTATTTACGAAGTGATATTGAATGATATTTTGGAGAAAACGTGTTGGTAAGCGTTAACGATGGAGATTTTGGAATTTTGTCGAAAAGTGTCGAATTTGTGAAAAATGTTGAAAATAAGGTTTGAAACCTTGAAAAACGTTGTATAAACGTACGAGTCATGTCAAAATTTCGTAAAAAGTTTATACTTAGAAATTTTCTTAAAAACATGATTTTTGATTTTTAAATAATAAAATAATATTTAATTATTTTATTTATTTAATAAATTCACTAAAGGACGAAAAATATAATTTTTCTCAAAACTTTTTTAAAGTGTTTATTATGGGTAAACGTTTCATTTTCAACCGTATAATGACTATCTTGAAGTGTCTAAGGTTTACCGAAGGGACTTGTCGAGATATATTTATAATTAATAATTATAAATATTTATTATATTACTTATCTATTTACGCTAAATAGCATAAGTATGTATTATCGGAGAATGAGATTGATATGATTGTGGAGATAAGTTGTCAACCATCACACCACTAAAAAAAACTGTTTTGGAAAATTGTACAACGTGTCTAAACTCTATGCATCAAATGTAAAGATTGTTTTGGAATTGATCTGTGCGAAATGTGGCTTTGTTTTTTGGACAAGTTATTTGCTTATGACTGCTATGTGAATATTATGTGATGCATGATTGTTTGGATCGGATGGGTACGCCTACCTAGTGTTTGTGAGATTATTGGATCGGATGGGTATGCCTACCCAGTATTTGTGTGATTATTAGAGCGGATGGGTACGCCTACCCAGGTTTATGTGTGGTCCTGCCCTAATTTTAGTGCTTCAGCTGGTAGGCCCTTTAGGTGCGTAACTGACATATGATTATTGATTAGCGGCGATGCTGGAGTTGTTTGCATATATTCACTGTCATATAGCACTATTGTCCACTGTTGAAGTATTGACACAACTTTTGGGTTTAAGGTCAAACCTATGAGCTCACCAACATTATTGTTGACGTTTTCGAGTATCATTTTCAGGTGAAGTGAAAGAGGAATAGTTTGGTGATTGATAGCAGACTTAGAAGTATCCCGAGTGGAATTTTGTTTGAAGTCTTGCTTGCTTGCTATTTTGATTCTAGTTTTGGATGTTATGGAATAAGTTTGGATTTTGGTCCCCTGTGAGGGCATTGGAATAATTGTAAGAGATTGTAGATTTTAGTTGCGATTTGGGACATCACTTGAGTTTGTTCAAGGTTGATGGTCTTCATAGCACTTGGAGTTTATGCAATGTAGTTTTCTCTATTTTGTATCTTGTGTTATGATTGATCATTATGTTGCATTCCCGAGTTTCCGACATTGTCGGGGTGTGAAAGATTGGTTATCTGAGCCAAGGTTATAGAGAACTAGGTGGATTAGCCTAGACTATAACCTAAGATCCGTCGTTTAGTCGCGTATAGGATCTATGTGCGTGGTGTTCCGCTTTTGTGTGCCTTTGTGTGTTCATGGTTTGGTGCCTTAGTTATGTCAGTCATTGAAATGGGTGGGCTCAATATTGAATATGAATGGGAAATGATGCGAATATAAACGAGTACCAAAGAAATGGAGGTCTTCTTATTCCGGCGACGTCATTTTTTTTAAAAGATGATGAAGGTTTTGGAGATGAATGAAGAGGGTATAAGATGTTTGATTTGAATGATTTTGGGAAAATGTTTGATGACATCATGGTTAATTGTTGCAAGGATGATTTCAAGAAATGTAGAGGGCTTACATCGTTGATGTCAAATGCTAAGGTTTAATGGATTTGGATTTTTTTTAGGGATAGAGTCTTATGAATTAATGATTGATTTGCAAAGCATCCGTGATCCTGAATCTATTAACTTTTGATGAAGTGGCTGAGATTTTTAGTTAGTTTTTTTTCATCATGTTATGTTAGTGATTTGGTGATTGTAGTTTTCAATTGATAGATTATGTAAACCAGCCGTTTTGGGGTTTTATTTTGTCAATTGTTAGAATGTAATATTTGAATTTGTGATTATTGGGGTGTTTGGAATTGTTCAATTTTACTTAACTACACTTTACGTTCTACCGAAATTTTTCTTTTTTTTTTTCTTTTTTTATTAGTATTGTTCACTGTTAAAAATAATTATGGAATTTGTCCAAATTTATCATTTCCAAATCTTAAAAAAAAGAATATAGAACTAAATCATTAACAAACGGTTAACCGCTTAAACCATCATTGTAACGGCATCCAATAATTATTAAAAACGTGTAACCGCTTAAACCATCATTGTAACGGCCTCCAATAATTATTAAAAACGTGTAACCGCGTCCATAATATAAATTCACACAAACCATTTCATATCTCTCACACACAAATGTTTTTTTTGTTACACAGCAAAAATAGGTTCTCTCAATATCTCCCCTCACTTTCACTCCTCAATCTTATACCGATATTTTGCAGAGTTTCTTTATTTTATTTCGTTAGAAAAAACGCTTAGCCCGTTAATCATTTAGCTCGCGCCGCAAAATATAGTCACAGAGTACCCGCCGCCGCATTACGCGGGTACCCGGCTAGTAATATCAGAAACAATATTAGATTTGGGCATATTAGTAATTTCACATTTATTATTTTGAGAGTTTTAAGCAAATATATTTTCTCTTTATGCACATTAGTGATGAATCAATATCTACTCAAGTTAATTTTAATATAATAGGTTATGTTGAAATCTTTTTTGTTTCAGGTAAAAAATAAACGAGCCTTAATTTTAAATTAAAAATGAACAAATTTGTTTATTTGTTTATCTTCTAATTGATCAACATGTCATATCATATGAAGATCGAACAACTGTTAATCCGAATAGAAATAGACATTTTCCTTAAACATAAATGACGCCCAAACACATTGTCTAGTAGCTCTCACTTGTAGAATAGCTTTAGCACTTTTATTAATATTACAAGAAACATGTAAATAGAAAAAAATATGTATTCATGGTTATATGAAAAATTCGAGCTTGTTAGGTCTGATGTACTGAAGACATGACCAAAATGTGTTATGTTTGTTTAGGTCGGTGCGATCAGATTTGTCACAGGGTCTGAACAAGGGAAACGCGTACATTAAATATACCTAAACCTATTGAACGAATATGATGAAAAAAGCGGGCCAAAGATTGTATCAAAATGTATTCGGTCCAATTTATCAACCCGGTATGATCCATGACCCATTATGCTTTACATATAAACACACAACAAACTGGTATTTTTTTGGTACCGTCTGTCTAAAAATTCACATCCACTTAGTTTAATCGTGATCATCTTACAATAACATTTGAAACCACACATGGTTGTATCTAAACCGCCAACACCTTCAGCCTTCATGCGGGATCACCATAAAACTGGTTCTTAACCCCGCATCAAGAGGTATGCTTTTGCAATGGTTAGATGGTGCAAACCACCAAACAATTTCTCATGGATTTATATGTGTGTGTTTGTGAGGTATATTTTGAGGTATGTGTTGTATAAAGTGTGATTTTTGTAATATTTTTTGTTTGTTGGTGATCATAGCACTTAGAAAAAATGTACAACTTTTCGTCCCAATGGTTTTATACTAACCCAATAACAATTTAGTCCTATTTCATTTTAAGATAACAACCATCCGTCCCTAATGTTTTGAAGTTGTATCCCGAACCGACCCTACATTTGGATGGTCGTTAACTTTTTTTGTTAAATCTCTTGAGTGGAGAGGTAAGGTCGTCTTTTCATGTTATTTTGTGAGTTAATGTTGTGCGCACCCACCCAACTAACAATCTTATATACTTTGACTTTTCATTTTCCTCCCATATAAAACACACCCAAATCCACACACGTATTCACGATCAGATACTAATTTACCATAATTCTAGAATTTAGTGCAATTAAATAGACAGGAGAGGTTGAAATATAAGACAAAATAATGTGGTAAACCAAAGACCTATTGATTACGGTATGTAATCTATTCAATTTTGCCCTAATGTTGGATTTTATCCAGTTTTGATAGGGCTAATGTATTAATCGTTGGATGGTGAATGTAATTACATATACTTTTTTGTGTTTAAATATGAGTATAATTTGATTGCATTTTTTCAGAAAAATACCCTGCTTAACTGTTATTTCAGAAAATACACCATGCTGGGAAGTTCAAAGAGTTAGAGAAAATAAGGTATGTAAATGGGTTAGTTGCGTATGTGGATGGGTTTGATATAGATCAATTTTCTGTTCATGAACTAAATGTTTTAATGGAGGAATTAGGATATGTTAATGATGATCCTATTTACTATCATTATATGATTCCTGGGACTGACTTAGATATAGGATTAAGAGCCTTCGGAAATAATTTGGATTTCGGTTAGCTAAGTATATCAAGGATAATAAGCTGATCATGGTGTACAATGAGCACATAGATACTAAGGTAAACACATATGCTTCCCCCTAGAAGCAGTGTTGTTATTGAGGAGTTGCCATCTAGCAGTATGATTCCTACCACGTGTTGTTGTTAAATAGCATAAACCCCTCTTCATTCACCCTAACATGACGACACCCCTCCCACCACAACTGACACAAAAAAAGCCAGTCTCCTATCACAACATTCCAATCCCACCCCAATTGTCAACCCACCCCAAATGTCACTCCAACTCATACTCCAAATGCCACTACATCCCCATCCGAAAGGAAGTTTACCAAGACTAGTGCAAATAACGTAAATGTGAATGATATGGAACATGTTCCTTTCCTTGCAAATGTTAATGTTCAAGACCCTGAGCCTTTGCCTGCAAATGCCAATACCACTCAAAATGAGACCGTAGAATCTATTGTTCAAGAGTTGTTATCCATAGATTATGAATTTAATCCATTTGAGGATAATATGACTGCTGGTATGAATGATCAGCAAAGTGTGAATGAACAAGAAAAGTATAGGGATGATAATTATGAACCTGTAGAAACATTGGTTGAGGGGGAAACACTAGCTGAGGATGATGACAGTAATACAAAGGAGGGTGATAGTGATTCAGAAGATGATGAGGATTACTTTGCTGATGAAGACATTTATTTAGAATAATGAAATGTAATATGGCATTCTGATTACACTTCCAATTATATGATTCAGAAGTTGAGTGGGTAAGGCACTCAAACTGTGGACAACAACAGGATCATGAACCAATTCCTGGTGAGCTAGATGTTATAGATAATGACTATTTTGATAGTGGAACAGATTCAGAGGATGATGGGATAGAAAAGATTAGGAGAAACAAGCTTAAAGAAATCAAAAAGGCTAATGAAAGTGCTGATAACATTGTGTTTAAGCATTTTTTTATGTTGGTCAAACATTTTCTACTCCAGCTGAGTGGAAAGAATGAGTAAGACTTCACTCATTGAAACAAGGAAACTGTTTTGGCAAAGAATGATAAGCTTAATTATGGCAAAGTGATTAGGTAAAATTTCATGTGTTTAACACTTGACGTGAAGCCCAGTAACACAAAAGAGGCTGCACCTAAAAAGAAAAACAAGCAAAGTAATAAGGTAACAAGGATGTTGGGCCAAGTATCCAGTTGGGCCTAAAAAGAAAGGTGTAAGTTTAGGTGGTATAGGCAAGGCCCAAAACCACTAGCACTTGATGAATATCCATGGTCCTGGCCATATTATCTAATGTTTAAAAATACTAAAGACCTGTGGGAATTCAAAAACATAACAGATAACTTAATCTTTGCAGTCCAAGGGAAATACAAACGTGCACATCTAAATTCTTGTCTAAAGGTATTGTTGAGCAAATAGAGAAAAACCCTGATATTCCCATTAGAGCTCTGCAAGATGAGTTGCAAAAGAAGTACGAGTTGGGTGTGTCTAGAATGAAAGCTTTTAAGGCTAAATCACTGCTCTCAGAACCAAGATTAAAATGTAATTTAAAGGCAAAACAATAAACAATGTGATTGGATACAGTTAGATTGAGAAGGGCAAATCCTGATACAACAATAAAGATTGAAGTTGAAAGAGATTCAGATACTGATCTACAAACAAGAGTGTTCAAGAGATCTAACATTATGTTTTAGGGCCATTAACGGAAAGATACAAGGCTTTGTGGCAAGATTTATTGTGACTTTGATGTGTGCAAAGTATATAATGGCCCTTATCTAGGTCACAATTGTTGACTACTGTGGGACTTAATGGCAATAATGGCATATATCCACTAGCCTATGCCATTGTGGAGAAAGAAACAACCTGTTCTTGGACTTGGTTTTTGGAATGTCTTGGTGATGATCTTGAAATGACTTAGAGTAATCTAATTCCACACTTAACAGTGATACAAAATGTAACATTGACTTTTTTTTTATCACAAAAATGGTCCCTAACATTTTAATATACTAACACTTATCTTTTTCTACAAGGTATCACTATTGCTATGACCAATGTTTCCCCTTGTACAGAGCACAAGTATTGCCTTAGGCCTATCCATGAAAACATGAAGAAATAATGGAATGGCCAAGCTTATAAAGAACTTTTGTGGAGATGTGTTGCTGCAACAACAATACCCTATTTTGATAAGGCAATAGAGGAGTTGAAACAATTTAACAAACAAGCATTTGAATGGTTGGCTAAAATTCCTGCTCATAGTTGGTCCAGATCTCATTTTTCAGGTAACAACAGTACTTATTTAACTGCATAAACTTAAATACTAGTTATACATACACTTATGTAACTTCATTATACTTAAAACAGGTAGAGCTAAATCAGATATCTTGTTGAACAATTTGTGTGAGTATTTCAATGGTAAGATTTTGGATGCTAGGGATGCACCTATAATCACAGCTTTAAAATACATTAGGGAATACCTAATGAGAAGGATGGTGAATGTTATTGCTGTGATTAACAAAACAGATGGACCACTAACCCCTAGTATAAATAAGTTATTGAATGTTTTGCTATACAAAAGCTAATAAGTACACATTGGTTTCCATTAGAGTGGAATAGTATGAGGTGAAAGGACCACATGGTGATCAGTGTGTGGTTACTATGGTTAACAAGGTTTGTAGTTGTAGGAAGTGGGAGTTAACAGGCATCCCTTAAGCTAGCAACCCTCACTACAAACATGGCCCTTATAATGGAATTCAAGTTGGTATACCTGAAGAATGGGTCCACAAGTGTTATTGGTTAGCTACTTGGAAACATGCATACACCTTAAAACTTAGATGTTTGAATGGTAAGGTCATGTGGAAGAAATCCTAAATTCCTACGACACTCACCCCACCTAAACATCACACTCTAGTTGGAAGGCCAAGGAAAATTAGGAGAAAAACAAAAGAAGAAAAGACTCAAATGGTGAAGGATGGAAAGATGTCAAGGGCTTATAAACAGTGACATGTACAAAATTTAAAAATCGTGGCCACAACTCCAGATTGTGTAAAGGCCAAAAGGATCCAATGAATGAAACATGCACAAGTACATCTCAAAGGTCCACTAATGTTGCTGCTGTAACTATGAAAAGACCCTCTGATGCTGGAAATGCACCTGCAAATAAGAAGCAGTCTACTACATCTTCAAATGCAGGTACTACACCTTAAACTACACCTGCAAAGAAGGAGCAGAATACTACAGGAAGTGGGCAAAAAAGGATCACTAGATCTTATTCTGATGCAGCACAGAAGCAAAAGAAAAATGAAAAGAGGTCCATTTAGATTTTTGTATGTTCTACACTTGATTGTCTTATGTTACACTATTATCTTTTGATTTTAGTATTTCTGTATTAGACTTTTTTGATTTCAGTATTTCAGTATTAGACAATTAAGTCCATGTGTTGACAGTACTGTAATTGACAATTGTATGCATTTGTCTTGTATGGGTATGAAAATAGTCAATGCATTTGTGTATTTATGTATTAGACAATTAAAGTCAATGCATTTATGTATTTGTGATTGTTTAGATAACCAGATTATAACACTCTTTTTTGTGGTAATGTTTAACTTTCAATAGTCAAACAAAACAAAGTAACCCAAACTTGTTTACACAACCAGAGTATAACACTCTTGTTTGTGGTCATGTTTGACTTTCAATAGTCAAACTAACCAAAGTAGGCCAAACTTCTTTACACAACCAGATTATATAACACTTTTTTGTGGTCATTATATCCAAAGAAACCAAACATAACAAATAAGAAAGCAAACGTTTTCCATTAATTAACCCAAAATACCTAATACATACCAAAAGACAAAGACAAATGACCTTTACATTTTCACTTAAGCCAAGCTATAAAATAACACAATGGAAACAAACCCTAGCCAACTAATCAATAAGTACTTTTTAAGCTTTGAAACTTGATTAGACAATTCTTGGATGGAAGCTTCATGCCTGTTTCTAGCCCTTAACAATCCAAGTATGATTTGAACAGATCGAGGACACATTGGTAGATCAACCCAATCCATCCACCTACACCGTGATCCCTGTAGAAAGAAAATAAGAAAAATTACTTTTTAACTCGTATTTGATTAAGGTTAATAAAATGATTCATTTTTTAAGGTTATCAAATCTTACCTCTATTGCGCAAGAGTAGAAACGGCGACCTGGATGAGCATTTGTCCAAGAGGTTTTGATTATAGCATGTCGACGACGCCAACATCTTACCATTTGAGAGGATTTTGTGTGTTATAGGGTTTTTTAATTGTTGATTGTCAAATTGGTGGTTTAAGTAATTATTAATGTGTCTGTGTTTGCTATAAATCAAAATAACATGAAAAGACGACCTTACCCCTCCACTCAAGAGACTTAACGAAAAAAGTTAACGACCATCCAAAATAGGGACGGTCGGGGTTACGACTTTCAAAATTAGAGACGGCTGGTGTACTTAAAATGAAATAGGGACTAAACATGTTATTTGGTATAAACCATAGGGACAAAACGTGTAATTTTTTCTAGCACTTATTTAGTGGTAGGCATGGGCAAAGCTACGGAGGGGGCATGGTGGGCACGTGCCCCCTCAAAATTTTCCAGCGTAGTGTATATTTTCGAAGATTCTCGTGTTTGTCGTCATTTTGCCCCCTACAACTAACGCCGTCCTCTTCAATGACTCGTGTTGCAGTTATTACCTGAAGCATATTTTGGATTTAAAAAAACTTGAAAATGCAGATCTAATGTGATGGAGAAGTCGATGTTATATGGAGAGACATAAAGTAAAAGTAAAAAATATTCATATTTATATTTGTTGTGTAGCAAGTGGGTTGAGCCACTAGGTTTGACTTACTTTTTCATAAACTAAAAACTTATTGCGACTTAATATGTTAGTAAAAAAATTCTGCCTTTTTGTGAGCTACTACTATAATACGAGTATATTAAAAACGTGGACAAAATGGAAAACTCATGAAAATTTAAGGGTGTGTTTAGTTGAGGAAAAATATCCCATTTTCTAGGAAATTTTTCATTTGAGAATGAAAAAACTGAAAACTTGTTTAGTTGCATTTTTTTTCAATATTTTTCAAAAAACAAAAAATTCTCATTTTCTAAATTTATATGAAAAAAATAGAAAAACACAATTTACTATTCTTCATTTCTTTTTTTCTCTAACAAAATAAAACGTAAATATAACACAAACCAAATTAAACTTGAGTACCAATATTCGAACCCTATCTAGAGGTGGCAAATGGGTCGGATTGGGTCGGTTTGGGTCATTGGTCAAATGGGTCATGGGTCAAACATGTCATGTTTTAAAAATGGGTCTAACGGGTCATGGGTCAAACGGTTTGGGTCAGGTTGACCTACTAAATTATGGTGTTTTCATACATTTTTAAACGTTTTATACGTTTCGTCAGTCTTTTTACGTTTTCGTCGGTTTCTTTCGTTTTTTTACGGTTTCGTCCGTTTTTTACGTTTCCATCTTTTTTTTACGTTTTTGTTCGATTTCTTACCTTTTCGTCCGATTTCTTAAGTTTTCGTCCGTTTTTTACGTTTTCGTCCGATTTCTTACGTTTTTTTTTCCGTTTTCGTCCTGTTTCTTAAGTTTTTGTCTGTTTTTACGTTTTCGTCCTATTTTTTACGTTTTCGTCCGTGTTTTCTCGTTTTCGTTTGTTTTTTTACGTTTTCGTCCGTTTTCTTACGTTTTCGTCCGTTTTTTTACGTTTTTGTCCGATTTCTTACGTTTCACCGAATTTCTTACGTTTTGTCCGTTTTTTAACGTTTTCGTTCGATTTCTTACGTTTTTTTCCGTTTTCGTCATATTTCTTAAGTTTTCGTTTGTTTTTTTACGTTTTCGTCTGTTTTCGTTTTATTTCTTACGTTTTCGTCCGTGTTTTTTCGTTTTCGTCCGTTTTTTACGTTTTCGTCCTATTTCTTACGTTTTCGTCCGTTTTTTCGTTTTCGTTCGTCTTATTACGTTTTCGTCCGATTTCTTACGTTTTCGTCCGTTTTTTTACGTTTTCGTCTGATTTCTAACGTTTTCGCCCGATTTCTTACTTTTTCGTCCGTTGTTTTACGTTTTTGACCGATTTCTTACTTTTTAGTTTTCTTCCGTTTTGGACGTTTTTTTTACTCTTTTCTTTGTTTTCTTACGTTTTATACGTATTTATTTGTTTTAAAAAACAGATTAAAACGTAAAAAACAGACGAAAACGTAAGAAAACCGACGAAAACGAAAGAAAACGGACGTAAATGTAAAAAAACAGACGAAAACATAAGAAATCGGACGAAAACATAAAAAAAAGGACGAAAACGTAAAACATCGAACAAAAGCGTAAGAAATCTGTCGGAAACCTATAAAACCGAACGGAAACGTATAAAGATGGAGGCAAACGTAAAAAAAGGGACAAAAACGTAAGAAATCGGACGAAAACATAAAAAAACTGACGAAAACGTAAGAAATTCAACGAAAACGTAAAAAAAAGACGAAAACGTAAGTAGATAGACGAAAACGTAAAAAAGGCGAAAACGTTAGAAATATGATGAAAACGTAAAAAAACAAACGAAATCGGACGAAAACGTAAAAAAACAGACGAAAACGTAAGAAATCGGACGAAAACGTAAAAAAACAGACGAAAACGTAAGAAATACGGGACGATAACGTGAAAAAACAGACGAAAACATAAGAAAACGTACGAAAACGTAAAAAAGGGCGAAAACGTAAAAAACGGACGAAAACGTAAAAAATAAACGAAATCGTAAGAAATCGGACGAAAGCGTAAAAAACGGACGAAAACGTAAGAAATTTGACGAAAACGTAATGTTAATTGAGATTTATATATGTTTGGTAATGTTAATTTCGAGTATGTTGAAAATTAAATATATGCTTATGATTGTAGTTAGTTTTTATTAATTTCATTTGTATTTTATTTTTTATTGTTTTTATAATCATATACAAAGAGCTAATATAAAAAAATATTAAATATGAAAAGAAAAATAAGTGAAAATAGATCCATCTAAACATCTTTTCATTTTTTTAATAGAAAAATACAACTCTTATCTAA
>BQNB010167063.1:0-14045 GCA_026074375.1 Tanacetum coccineum
ATAAAATGACCTGAAATTAAGGAATGTTACAGTCTTCACCCGTTAAAAGAGATTTGTCATCAAAGCTTAAGACCTTGCAGTAGATGATGAAGCCCGGTTTGTAAAAAGCTATGGGTATTTCCGTTTGAACGAATCTTCTCGTTCCCATGTAAACTTAGGACCTCTCCTAGAGTTCCAGCGAACCTTAACCAATGGTATCCTGCTTTGCTTTAATCGTTTGATCTCCCGTTCCATGATTTCAACGGGTTCTTCCACAAACTAGAGCTTATCATCAACGTGAATTCCTTCCAACGACATGACTAATGGTCCGTCAGCATAACATTTCTTCAGATTAGACACATGGAAAGTATGGTGAACCCTGCTAAACTCTTGAGGAAGTTCCAGCCTGTAGGCAACCTTCCCAACCTTGGCTAACACCTTGAAAGGTCTGACATATCTCGGGTTTAACTTGCCCAACTTTGAACTCCATCAGCTTTTGCTTCAAGTCAGCGTAGCTCTTTTGTTGATCTTGAGCAGCTTGAATTCTCTGCTTGATCAGGATAATCTTTTTTGTTGTTTCTTGGATCATTTCTAAACCGGTCAGTTGAGCTTCTCCAACTTCGGCTTAGCACACTGGTGATCGACATTTCCGGCCATAAAGTGCCTTATAAGGTGCGGCCGTTATGCTAGCGTAATAACTGTTGTTATACGAAAATTTAACTAATGGCAAATGCTTAACCCAGCCTTTTCCAAAATTGATCACGCAAGCATGTAGCATTTCCTTGAGAGTTTGAATAGTCCTCTCACTCTGGCCGTCGGTTTCTGGATGATACGCTGTGCTCATACTCAGATCTATACCCAAATCTTTCTGAAATGATCTCTAGAAATTTGATGTAAACCTCCCATCACGATCACGGATGATTGAAACATGTATTCCGTGTCTTGCTACTATCCTGTTTAGGTACAACCTTGCCAACTTATCCAATGGATCATTCCCCCTTATTGGCAAGAAGTGAGCAGATTTTGTGAGTCGATCCATAATCACCCAGATGGTGTCAAAACCTTGTGACGACTTAGGAAGCTTGGTGATAAAATCCATCATGATATTATCCTACTTCCACTCGGGTATTGCTGGCTATGCTAATAATCCTGATGGCCTCTGATGTTTGGCCTTGACCTTCGCACACGTTAAGCACTTGCTAACATAGGTGGCGATGTCAGCTTTCATATTGGGCTACCAATATAGCTTCTTCATGTCTTGATACATCTTTTCAGAACCAGGATGGATAGAATATTTTAACTTATGGGATTCATGCATAATCACAGATCTTAAGTTGCCATAGCAAGGCAACCAACTCCTGCCGTTTAAACATAAGGTTCCATCAGTGCGTGGTTCTAACTTTTCCTTGGGTATATCCCTTCTGATCATACCACCTACATCTTCTTTCTCAAGGTTCTTTGGTTTTAGGGCTTCGATCTGAGCTTTTAGTATTTGTTTAGGAAGATCCAAGCCAATAGTCATAACTAAGGCTTGAACCCATAATGGCTAAATTCGTTCCTTATGGCTCAATGCTTCGGCCACTATGTTTGCCTTCCTCAGGTGATAATAAATGTCACAATCGTAATCACTTAGCAATTCTAGCCAACGGCGTTGCCTCATGTTAAGCTCCTTTTGGTCCAGAATGTGTTGTAGACTTTTATGGTCGGTGAACACGGTGCATTTGGTTCCATATAGATAATGTCTCCATATCTTTAGAGCAAACACCACCGATCCAAGTTCTAAATCATGAGTGGTGTAGTTCTTCCTATGAATTTTTAGTTGTCGAGAAGCATAGGCAATCACCTTCTCTCTCTGCATCAACACAACACCTAAACCCTTGTGTGAAGCATCACAATAGATTACAAAATCTTCACTTCCTTCAAGTAAAGCCAGAATTGGTGCACTGCACAACTTCTGCTTTATTAACTGAAAAGTGTTTTCTTCCTTTTCACCCCAGTCAAATTTGATCCCCTTCTGAGTAAGCTTTGTCATTGATTTAGCAATCTTCGAAAATCCCTCAATAAACCTTCGATAGTAACCAGCAAGACCTAAAAATTAGCGGATCTCCGTCGGTGTCTTAGGAGATGCCTAATCCTTGATAGATTCTATCTTGTCTGGATCCACATTATGCTCTTCTATCAATGATCATGACTGAGAAATTGTACTTTCGGAATCCAAAAATTCACACTTTGAAACTTGGAATACAACTGCTCTTTCCTATGAAATTCCAAAATTGCACTTAAGATGTCTTCGTGCTCTGTTTCTTGTTCTTTGAATATTAAGTATATCATCAATGAAGACGATTACGAACTTATCCAAGTAGGGCTTGCACACTCGGTTTATTTGAGGTCCATGAATATCGCAGGTGCGTTTGTTAGTTCAAAGGGCATAACCTGAAACTCGTAATGACCATACCAAGTTCGCTCTGAATGACGTCTTTGGAAATGGTCTTGTTTCTCATACTTTAGCTGGTGATAACCGATCTCAAATCTATATTTTGAATAAATATGGATCCTTGGATTGACGAATAAATCCGTCAGATCCTGGGAGTGGCTTATCGATTCTTTCACTGTTAGCCTATTCAAATCCAGTAGTCAATGCACATCCTGAATGGACCCATCCTCTTTTGAGACAAGACGGGGATCCCAAGGTGAGGAACTAGGTCTTATGAATCCTTTGTTGGAAAGCTCTTGTAGTTGTTCTGACAATTCCTTCATTTCGGATGGTGCAAATCGATACGGTGCTCGAGCTACGGGCGCGGCTCCTGGAATCAAGTCGATCTGGAATTTCACTGGTCGAGCTGGAGGAAGACCCGGCAAGTCCTCGGGAAACACTTTTGAAAAATCTTGAACGATTGGTACGTCCTTAAGTTTCTTTCCTTTCGACTTGGTCCTTCCTTCTTGGGGATATTTGTGCCAAAAGATTAGACATCTTTCGCCATGTAATCTGAGCCTTCAAATGAGCTAATGGTTAACGAGATTCTCTTCGTTGTTACATTTCGTCACATGAAAAATTAAGGTTTCATTCCTATAGGGAATTCAAACAAGTTTCTCATCACACACGATCACGGCGTGACACCTTCCTAACCAATCCATGCCGATAATAACGTCGAAACTACCCAGTTCTAAGGGCATTGCATCTATGAATTGACGGATGTTTAAGAAACTGTTAAAGTGCAACCTCGTTCAAATAGTGTCTATCCCGACTTATTTTCGTCAGCTAATTCGCGTTATAAACTATTTCCTAATGGAGTTGGGCGGGGCGATGTCAATCAGGAATGAACGCAGTAGTTTAAAACTTCTATCGGCAACGTTCAAATAAGATAGAGGCATAGCGGTTGTTAAGAGACGTACCGTGACAACATTGGAGTTCGGGTTCCTCTGATGCATTCCCATTCTTTCTGCATTTCCAACTCGTATACCCTGCCTTGGGCATTCCATTTCCCCAGCCTCATTCTCATTTTGGGGACAATCTCTCTTAAAATGTCCAAGAGTCATATTCCAATACAACCATCCTTGGGAAACTACCCAATTGTCCCTCTGAGCTTTAGCAAAAATTAGTGTTGCCGAACTCTGCAGTCCGCAAGGCAAAGTGCCAACCTTGTTTCATTTATGCATTTTGAAGTACTCGGGTCATTATGATGAAAATGGCACTTGGGGCACTTAGACAAAAGATCACATACGGCTTCTTTTTTCCGCCCTATATGTAGACCTTGGTGACTTTCTGTCTCTTGAAGGGTTATGTGTGGGGGGGGGGGGGCGGAAGGGGCCATGTTGTTTTGTGAAATCATCAAGCTTCCTTTTGTTGTCAGTCTTGCCCGCTTTCCGCTTGGTGCGAGTTTTCTGATCCATCTAGTAGTGCCAAATAATAGTCTCATCAAACGTCTTAGGTCTGGATGAATTCACATTTCCATAAATGTTATTAGACGGAGTCACTGATGTACTTGTCAACATTCTATGTTTTCTATTAGCATCAAACTTGGTACATCACCAGGGTTTAGCTATTACTAAAAAATTCAGTGTATGTTGGAACATTATTCCCTTTGACCTTTAGGTTCCACAACTCGATTTCTAGTTTCTTAATTTCACCCTGTGGACAATACTTGTCCGTCATTTTCTTCTTGAGTACTTCCCAAGTCATCGAATATGCATCAGGTTCTAAGGTTCTTATCTGACCATTCCACCAAGTCAATGCAGCCCCTAACAGAGTGCAGGTGGCAAACTTAACCTGATTTTATTAGACACACCCACTGATTTTGAAAAACTTATTCCTTATTTTCAAATCCACCGAGTTAACCGGGGGGGGGGGGGGAACAATCCTTCATTTCCTTTGAAGTTCAAAGGTTGACATTTCATGAAGTCAGCGTAGAAACAAGGGCGTGTAGTTTGCACATTCCTTCAGTTATCCCCGTATGAACTGTGGCTTCCGTCTCCATTGGTGGAGTTTTGCAAAAGAGCTTGATCAATCATAGCTTGAATGGATTCTTGAGTCATGTTGTTTGGGTTGGTGTTGTTAGGTGGGGTATTCGGTCCTCGTCTCGTCACAGGTGCCATGATTCTTTAAATTCACAAGGAGACTAATAGTGAGGTCATAACAGACATACAATAATTTACCGATGATACACACAAAGAGAGGTATTATAGTACAACATAAACATCTATTTCATTTCATAACTTAGAATTATTACATGAAATGTTTTTGGTACCACAAATACATACAAAAATGATCTTAGGGTTATGCTGAGCGGGGGACGAACCCATACATATTAACATGCCTGAACAAAGCTGCTAGCAAAAAGAAATGAAATAAATCTATAGATGTGACTATCGATCCCTAGGAAGCCTCTGGTGATCTGGAACTTTGAAATCTGGTCTCTGGGCTGTCTGCTCTCCCTTGCTTGACTCTCGCAGTGCTAACAACTCGGCCTGCATGTCACCCTCTTGCCTCATCGTTTATAACACGGAGAGTCTCTACCATATGTGCCTGGCGCCTACGATCAGTCTCTCGAAGCTCTGCCATTTTAGCCTGCTACATCTGGGAGCGAGTCTCATATACTGGTGCTGTGTCTGAATAAGAGTACCCTGTAACTGTAGCTGTGTCTGATGTGCATGGAGCTGGGACTCGTGTGCATATACCTGCTCACGGTGGGCCTAAAGCTCATAATGGACCACCTGACTCAATCCTATCTTACTGTGCCTAAGCAAGCTCGCGGATGCATAGGACCTACTCCTCCTATATCAGTCTGGTCTCCTGATGAGCTATCTATCCTCTATAAGCAAGTAGACCCGCTGCGTGTCCTTAGTGAATGATAGTGATATGCGTGTCCTACTATCCTGAGCATCCTTTAGTAGAGCATATAAGTCCTGCGTATCTGCAAATGGGTGCTCAGCAAGATCTGTATCCTAGTATTGACTTCCCCGGTCTAGGTTGCTATATCAGGGATACTCCTCTTACGGAATCCACCCAAGTATCCCCTTAAATACCATACCCAACTTTAATCCCCATCATCTCGCGTAAGCGTCTTCGGTGCTGACAAAATCATTATCGATCCCCCGACCTTGGTGAGTCTAGCAGTAGAACTTCCCTGCCTCATACTGAGCTGAGCAAACAAATCGGCTCTTCGAGGTGGCCGCTCAGACTTAGGAATATCATCCCTACGGTCAACATGTGGTGGTATGTATAGAGATTGGTGGTTGTGTGGGGGGATGTGGAGTGTTGGTATGAGGCAGTAACCGAATCAACAAAGGCCTGAGTGGAGGCTATCCTGAGTGTCTGGATTTGGGTTAGACACCCAGATGATGGTAGTAATGGTGATGGCACAAGTGGTGGTGATGAATATGCAGATGGGGTCGTGCACCTAGCAAGGCGCTCCTCTGCAGAGGGTGGTGATAATGAGATAAGTGGTGATAGTGGTGGAGTAGGCATGATGAATCTCTCAACCTCTGCTCTAGTGGTAGGATATAGAAAGCCTGAAGCGGACAATTAATCTAGCGTTTTTGTAGTAGTAATGTCAGTGGAGGGTGTGGTGTAACAGGCTCTGTGCACTCTCAGGTGGAGATACAAGCTCTTAAGTAGGTACACAACAGCGAAGTTGGCCAAAAGTAAGTGCTCTTCCACCTCCTCCTCATCTCCTCATCATATTACTCATCCTGCGGTCTCCCCGGATGAATTCGCCCGTTCATCATCATCTCCATCCTCTCCCCGTCCATGGGATAGTCACAAGACATCCTCGTCTCATCATCCTCATACTCCTCTGATCCACTCTTTGGATCTGATCAAAAACTATCTAGTGACTAGCAGTACGGTGAAACAACAGGAGGTAATGGCTGGCTCCTCAGCGGAAACACATGCTCATCTCAATGGTATATACTAAGGGGTAATAGCTCTCGCACATAGTCAGGATCATGTTGGCTGTATGTACTTAGATCAGCTCATCTCGTACCTGTGGTACTGGTGGTGTCTGTGGCTCCTCGGGGCCAGGCATGTAATCCGGTGATGGTGGGGCTACCGGTTGCATAAGGAGTCCATCGTATCTGTATACGATGACTCGTGGAGAACTACCGTTCGACGGCTCCTCGTCAGCTCCCCAAAATACCCTCCCTGGCTCAGAATCGGTGTAGACGGAAGTGTAGGTAACTGCAGACGATGCAGAAGACTCTTATAGTAATACACGTAATATAATTTATATACTCGCATATCAATCATGCAAGCACTTAGTAAGCTACTAATGCTAAAACAATGTATGTCATGTAAGCACATATGCTAGATTGCAAACAAGTAATGTATGTGTGTCTCGTGCAAACCCCATTTGCGATTGCAGTGTTTGAAAATGGTTATAGTCCAGGCAAAAAACTTTTGACCTGGTTCTCTATAACCTTGGCTCTAGATACCAATCTGTAACACCCCCAAATCTGAGTTGCAGCGGAATATTAAATATTCGAGGGCGTTACTTCATATATCAATAGCACAAGATGTGAGAACGACCACTAAACGTGTCATTTTAAAAAGATACATTGGATTAACAAAATACTTGTTCATTACATAAGCTCATGGCTTCAAATTGTTCGACAATATAAGTAAAGATTTTGGTTTATAACAAATGTTACCAAATGTAATACGACACAATCTTTAGTATGGAATATCTCCAAAAGTGAACTCCAATGTATCAGGGCACCTTAGTGCCTTTTTAACCTGAGAAAAAACATGCTTAAAAAAGTCAACATAAAGTTGTGAATTTATGGTTTTTAATAAATCACATGTAGGACAGCAAGATTTCAAGTGTTTGATTAACAAAAGATGCAAACATCATAAAAAAGTAAATTACGTTTCCTAAGTCATGACTCTGAAGGTTGACAGGTATGAATGCAATAAATTGCCACAATGACGTGATATGATTGTTCTAAACAACCAACGTCCCAAATCCGACATGGTATACGTTTGATATTTGCTATTTTTTAGGATTTAATTAGATTAAAATTAGTTTTTAATTCATAATAAATTCAAAAAATATTCAAAAAATATTTTTCTTTTTCTTAAAATTTTATTTTATCCTATTTTAGGTTTAGAAATTTAGTTTGAATTTTAAGGAGTTAGTTTTACCCTACTTGCTTATTTGTCGCGTTTTATTTGTTTCCCCTTTAATTGTTAAGTGTTTAATTGTTTTTAATTGCTTGTTTTTAATTGTGCTTTTAATTAGTAGTTATAGAAAACCCAATCAATCTTCGAACCCATTCAAATCAATATCCAATATCAAACGAGGTTTCAATTTCTCAAATCTTTGGGATAACGACCCGGGAGATTATACTTCCGGAAAACATACGTATTATATATTATATTATATATATATTTTAGAGTGAATTTTTCTAAAGGGAGACTTTAGGAAAGTTCTTAATTGCTCTTTTGGATAATATTATATTACATATTTTTGCGTGTATAAAACCTACTATCATATATGCATAAACGTTATTAATAAATATACATATTTATTAAGTCGTGTTTTAAATTGTATAATATCCGATAAATATTATAACTAGTCTGATTCGTTAAGTGTTTATTAAAATCACTTTCGTTCATAAAATACCCTTAGATTTTCTATATTAACAAAAACAGTCCCTATGTTTATGAAAATATAATATTTACATTTTAAACCCCTAGGTTTCCACATTTACACCTTTAGTCCTTTAACTTTACAAAAATTACACTTTAGGTCCTTATACTTTTAGAATAGCCCCTTAAGTTTCAGAAGTGACAAAACAGTCCCTAAACTTTATAAATACAGTTTTGACAGTTTTAACCCTTAAGTTTACAATTTAACTTTTTTGTCGCTTAACCTGTAAAAATCGCATTTTTAGCCCGTTCAAGTTCTAACCAGTGGAAAAAGGTTCCATTTAGCTTATATAAGGCAAATAAGTTGTTTACTTCCGAAAATAAGCTCGGATGATCATATTTGAGCTCATTGGGCTTTTCGGGCCTGTTAGTGGTCCGTTAAAAGTTTCAAAAGTGTAGGTCTTTTTCTCTTGGGTCCAATAATATAATAAGCCTATAATAAGCTTATTAAACTATTTAAGCTTCCGAATAATCTTTTCGAACTTATTAAGAGCTTTTGGGCCTAGATTGGGCCTCGGTAAAGGTTACCAAGATAAGGGTCCTATTTGGTTCCTAGGGCTTATTACTAACCCATGTAGTTCAATGAGCTCTACCACACTTCAATAAGCTCCTGGAGCTTATTAATAAGCAGTGGGTCCATCTTAATGGACTGTTGGGCCTGTGTGGATCGTCCGTGGGCTGTCGGGCCTAATAGGCCCATTAAGGGTCCGTTTAGTTTATAAAATATTTTATAAGGTTTCGTTAGAGTTTGTTAAGCTCTTAAGCCCTCGTTGAAGAACTTTAATCCCGAAATAAGCTAAGCCATAAGCCACGTCGTCCCTTTGGTGGGCTTTTGGCCCAACAGTGAACAAAATATGTCCACTGTGGTAGATTTTTTTGTTGCTCGCGGGACTCAACCTCGTGTCGATTACTTTGGGTTTATTTGACCCTCATATGGGTCGCGTTTTATCCATGCAAATGTCCCACTAGGTAGTATGTTCCTTCCCAAACCAAGCCATCGAGTTTTCGTAAAAAGTTTACGTATAGATCTCGTATATATATCGCGTCTAAACATGAGTACTCGCGCGGGTTCCCAACATGTTTCAAACATGAACCCGGTTAATTATAACACGTTTTTATCAAAACTTTACACCATAAAAGACTAGTATATACACAATGTAGACGTGAGCCGTGCATGGGTCAAACTATGCGCGTCCACTCGTCGCGTTTAACTTGTTAAATCACAAGTTAATCGCGAACCACATATCATAGCAAGAAATAACACGTAAAGGTATAAACTTAAGAGTTTAGACTTGACTTACAAAGGTCCTAGTGCTTGGTTTCGGTTTAGATGGAGAGGAATGATACCAAATTTGTCTACACCCAAATGTGTATAAACCTGAAAACTCCAAAGCTTAATATACCCATACCTTTGCTTGTATACTCCTCCTAATACCCTTGTATGTGAATCTTAGTATGCTAGGGTAAGCTAGAAAGCTAAGTTATGTCGTGTTTGTGTTGTGCTTGGCTCGGCTTAAGGTGTACCGAAACAAAGGAGAGGAAAACAAATGTGTTCTTAGCTAGAGAGAGTTTAAGAGTTGTAGAAAATGTTTAAATTATAGATATGAGTGGGTTTATATATAGGCCCAAGCTTAGTTACTTGGCTTAGTTCCATCCTAAACACAACCATGCCCTAAGTGGTGGTTTTGTGGTTTCTAGTTATTAAGAACCTTGTTTTGGTTTACCCCTTAA
Source organism: Tanacetum coccineum (assembly GCA_026074375.1). NCBI lineage: Eukaryota > Viridiplantae > Streptophyta > Magnoliopsida > Asterales > Asteraceae > Tanacetum > Tanacetum coccineum. The sequence continues at coordinate 9,857 of BQNB010167063.1, forward strand.
GTACACTCTATTAATAGGAGGATCATGGTTACTTAAGATTTGGAAAATCTTAAGTATATATATATATGTGTATAATGCTGCGGGTAGGATCAAGCAAACAAAGGGTCCAAAGTGGTTTTTATCCAATGTGTATTAAGGTGTCTAGGGAATATTTAGTACATGCCTTAATCAATCCATAGTTGTACATGTATTTAGTATAAGATTTAGGAAGATTTTGGTGTATCATTTGGTTTAGGCGTGTAGAATGGGAGGGAAAAGGGCTTTTGAAATCCCTTGGAAGATTACTTAAGTACATGTTTTAATTAGGAGATAATGGTACAAGATTTGGTGTATTATCCAAAGGTCCATGGGATTTAATTTCCCATAATCGGCATATATGGCTTATAGACACAAAAATTAATGCAATTTTTATGTTTACGGTTTAAAAGTGGCTATTGGTTTGAGTCTAGATAAATCTAAGTATTTTCGGGGTGCGTCTAAAGGTATTTTATTGCGAACGTAAGCCTTTTACGTGACCATTAAAAATAAAACACGCAAAGTCAATAATTTTCTTCTTAATAATCATATAACACTTGCTTGACGTAAACCTTAATTTATTTGGTGACCGTTTACGTTAAGTGATTATTTCTAGTCTATGCGAGTTAGCTTAAAAGTTAATTTAAAAGTAAACACGTATCAGACTAAAATAAATAGTGAAGAATAATAGGAGTCGTAAAATGACCTGAAATTGAGAAATGTTACAGTTTGTGTCTTTCTAGGTAACAATGCCTTGAGCTACCGGTCTAGATCATCAAAAGACACGAAACTACATACCCTTAATATCAAATGAATTTAATCAACCCTTGCTAAACACAATGGAATGTCTTGAAAAAAGGTACTTTCATGAGGGAAGGGTTGTAAGTCTAAACTTCAAAAATATGAGTCATATTCGGGCTAAGTTTAAGTCAATCGGCTTTGATTGTTTGTTAGACATTAACGAACAAATGTACCTCCCTTTGTTCTCAAGTTTTATTGTCAACTCACTTTTTCCTATAATCCTGAGGGTCAATTTGTTGTCAACTTCATCACTCAAAATAAGTCATTCTCCCTCACTCTTGAGGAATTTGGTCAAATTCTAAAAATCCCATTCAAAGGTCAAGCCTCTAACATCAAAATGTGGTCTCTTGACCATTTGTCAGTAAGTGTTCCAAGTATAGGTCTTTATAAAACCAAACCTCCATCTCCAAGAGCCATTAAGACTCTTATTCAAGTTCCTCGACAAGGTCAATAGACTCGTACCAAAAATAAGAAAACCATGGTCATAGGAGAAAACAAAATTTTAACTCGAGAGATTCAAACTCATATGAAACCTTGGGTTGACATTATTCGTGAAAACGCCATTTGTCTAGGAGGACATAGAGATCATGTCTTCGCTGGTCTTTCTCATATGCTTTATTACATTGAGACATCCACTCCTTATAACTTAGCATTTTTCATTCTCAAAAGAATGGAAAAGACTCGATTCAAACCAAAGGAACTCTTACCTTATGGAATGCTCTTGACTAGGTTATTCAAACATGTCATGTTCGTTTCTCCTGAGCTAGCTTTTGATCATTATCTCTCACATGATCGAGCCATGCATCCGCTCGCTCCTCATTACTAGCAAAAGACACGAGCGGATCAGGGAACAAAAAGATCTCGTGAATCAAATGCTAGCTCCTCCTCCACCACTCAAAATCATCCTTCCTCATCTCATCCACTTGATCACATGGTTGAAGAAAATGATGATGAATCATTTCACTCTAATTCCTCTTCTCCTTCTCAACAAGTCTCTTCTTCATCTAATGTTGCTTCTAGAGTCCGTCAAAACCCTTCTCATGAAAGTCATGACTTGAACACCTTTCTATCCGAAACTATAACTCTTCAAACTCAACAACGAAATGCTCACCGAGACGGGTTAAGGTTAATTGGTCAAGCTCTCAAGAACATGATGGGAGGAAAAAGGAAGTAAAGATGTCGGCATAACTTTTAAGAGACTATTATTAGTATTATTATCTCTCTTATCTAATACATTATGTCTTTTAATATATTAGGACTAGAATAATGAATGATGACTTCTGATTATTAGGATGATCTTTTAAATTCTTATCATCCTATTAATGCTTTACTTGTTAACAATTTGTGTTTAATATTGCATGCTTCCTATGTGAATTTTCTTAAGACTTATTGAAATTGCATGCTTAAAATTAATGATTGATGCATTGTTAATTTAGATTTACTTGATTTTTTTCTGGAATAAAATGTGATAATTTTCGAGGGAGAAAACTGGGAAAAGTCTGTTCTCTCCAGAAAACGGCCCCATTATTAATCAGGCGGCCCCCTTATCAATCAGGGACCGCCCCACGATATGGGACCGCCAACAGGAGGGAACAGAAATTTCGATTTTTCTCCTTTTCTTTATCTTTGACCAACCTAGTCCTAGACTATTGCGGGAATTTCCCTCTTTGAACACATAATTTCTTCAATCTGCATCTTCAACACCATGTTTTGCCATTTTTTTCATCTTTCTTATTATTTAAATCATCAATCTTCTTCATTATCACCATCTTCCTCATATTTTCTTCTTCTTCCACCCAAATGTCTTGCTCAAATCATCACCCAAACTTTTCTAGAAAACCAAGAATGTCGGTTCGTCAAGTATGGAAGCGTAAGACACCTCTTCCAAAATCATCACCTACTTGTCATAATGAGTCACCACCACCACCACCAAGAAACACTCCTCACTGTATCTCACCACCTATGGACTACCCATAAAGAGATCAAATTATTAATCAACTCCACACCATCTCCACACTCATCGATTCTCAAACTCATACACCAACCTCTTCACCACACCTATTGGTTCAACCTCCTACTAATGCTCATGTAGGGTGTCATGCTAGATTTTGTCATTGTTGTAGGTACACCACCAACCACTTCTACTCATTAAGAAATGAAATTAATTTCATTCAATTCCTTGTCATCCGTTTCATACTCCAACACGAGTCCATTACCATAATGATTCATCATCTTCATCATTTTCACTCTTCAATTAATCACTCCTACATGATTAATTTGCTCAAATAAATGTTCATTACCTTTTAGGTATCACATCTCATGAAGCCATGAATCATCTACTAGCTTATTTTTATTAGATGCTCTAATTATGTTATGTTAGATTATGATTATCTTATGTTGTATCATCATATATTGTCCTATATGGCTATATATGATCTTTTTAGAAATTTGAATGCACTTTATTTATGAGTCTCTAAAGTATGGATTATACTCTTGAGATATTTGTCATGCTATGTTGGTTTGCACTTGTACTTATAACTTTGTTTTGTGGCAAACAAATTATCGTAAGATCGATCCTTTGGTGCCCCGAACAAGGGGGAGCTTACACACAACTCTCACACATAATCCCCCATTCGTTTGGAACCCTTAGAAGGGGTGTTTTTGGTGATAAAGGCCTGAGAACCTTTGATCCAAACCACCTTGATAACACAAATCATCATCACCATTAGAATCAAAGTTCTTGAAGAAGTTGGATAGTCTTAGTTGAAGTTCATCATTGTTCATAGGTTTTGATCCATAAAAGAAGCATAGTTGTAGTGTTATTTCGAATCTATAAGCGATTGTGACGGAATTGTTCATAGTTTCCGGATTTTGCTTTGAATATAATAAAGTGTTCTTGGGAAATTCTTGTGAAATCACCATACTTTGCTCTTGGAATTGATATATCTTGTTACTCTTTTGAATATAATCTTTGTTGAATCCATAATGAATGTTATGTGTTTTGTTACTGTCACACCCCGTAATTCCCGGTTAGTATTTCGACCCATTCCGGTCATCTACTTTTAAATTTTATACGTTACATTAAATCTGACAGTTTACCGGGGAACTAAACTACGTAAAAACTGAGAAACGTCATCGGACGCATTATGGCATCGGTTATAAATTAATTTAGGCTTAATATGAGAATATTTTAGCTTTCCCGAGTGTTTTGTGATTTTTAATCACTTCCGATATTAATTTTAGGGTTTTATCTCTTAAATTGCGTTTTTCGTGTTTTTGACCAAACGGAACCCCAGAAACTCGAAATCTTTTCGTGTAAACTCAAGTTATCGATAATCTTATGCCATAAGTTCAAAATTTTCATTCACACCTC
>BQNB010167064.1:0-10036 GCA_026074375.1 Tanacetum coccineum
TAAGACACCATAATAAGCATAGAAGTACAACTTAAGTCAAATTTAGAAAACTTACAATTTTGGCGAGTTTGGTTCGATTTTGACGCAAGAGAAAGACCCAAAAACCTTTTTCCATAACCCGCGTCTATCTAATATCAACCCACTATCGATCTTTTAACCCCATTTTATTGGTAATCTTCAAACATTCAATGTTTCTTGTGGTTTGGCGCTTAGTCCGAAATAAAGAGAGAGAGAGAGAAGAGATATATATATATATATTTTTATTTCAAAATGAGAATGAAATGTTGAGGTTATGACAAATGCTTTGTACCATGCATGAACAACCAAAGCTAAAAAGAAGCCTTGTTGTCTCCTCCTTATACACGTCCCAAATGGGAATCCTTGGGGGTCTCGGGTTCATCTTTTTGTGTCAGGATCACATAAAAGCTCAAAGTTTGATGATTTACAACGTTACCCAAGTTTAGTAATATTTTCATTGCGTTTAAAATCACTTTTCCATAAAACTACGTTATTTATACGACACATATCACCTTAATTTACTACAAAAATTCCATTTAGATGCTACCAGCCAGGTCAGGACCAAAAACACGAATTTTTGTTTAAAACTCAACCGAACCATCCTCATAAGTGTGAAAACATTTTAAATTCCCAAAATAAACTTTGTCAAAACCAACTTGCTCAAAATTTACACTTTAACGACCATTACAGTCTTTTACCGAATTTTACGAAAATGACCGTTTTTCTGAAAACTTTCAAATCACACACCAACGATTTACGTTCTAAACCAACATTTTAAAAATCATGAATTTATCAAACAAATAAGCTCATTACTCACTTCCGAATCACTTAAACTATTCCCAAACAAACTGTCGTGCTGGTACGCGTTGCGTGATGATTTTTAGGAAATCACGGGAAAACTTCCCAAAATTACTTAAAATACAAACTAAATACTCCGAAATGGAAATACTGTTGGGAATTATATTTTGAGTTGATAAGACAAAATAATGAATGAAAAGGAAACAAGAGGGACTTAAATGACAATTCAAGAATTCTACAAGCTGGTGGAGAATATATGAAGATTCTTGAAGATAATTGTATTTGTTAAAAAGATTTACTTGTTTTCTGTATACTTATCCCTTGTAAACCTAATATCTCTAGTTTATAAAGAGATATAGGTCATATAGTTTTCTGTGTGTCAAGATGTAAAACACAGAAAAGTGTGTGTGTGTGTCTAGGCGTCAAGTCCTTTAAGTGGACGCCTAGGATTTGTGTGTTTTAGCCTCAAGGATCTTTGATTCCTTATTATAGTTTAGATAACAAGTTCTAGAATTGATCATCTAGAATTGGGGCTATGAATAACGTTTGGTTATTAATGAAGAACATCTTGTTGAATATCTTTGTTCTTATTCCGCTTTGTTTTTATAACTTATGAACATTGATATTATCCTAGATAAATGTCTAAACAACCTGAGCTTAAACGATCGAACAATTCTTTAGGTTTCCACTATTGGTATCAGAGTCATGTGGCTCTTGATATCTGGGATTTACAAGGTTCTATTCGAAGAAAAGAAGGCTTTTGTGTTGATTGACTGGTTTTGGATAAAAGGTGCATACGGTGTTGTTAGGAATTTTGTAATAGATAGTTACTACTAGTAGGTATGTAGTTCTATGGAAAAGGTTACAGATATTCTGCTGGTAGGTATGTAGTTCCTACTGGTAAGGATAATGTTATAGTTAGTGCTGGCAGAACAAAAGTTATTCCTGCTGGTAGTACAATATTAGTCCTGGTAGTATTATGCTTACTCCGGGTTGATAGTAAAGTTAGTTAGTGATAGGGATATGCATGAGATATCCTGGGAAGTGATAACACTTATCACTTTAGCTTTTAGCGAGGATGTTGCTGTGTAGCTATGGTGCAGAGGAGATGAGGTACTGATAAAGACTAAAAGCCAAAGTATGATTTGATTTCAAAAGAACAACAAGCAAATCATTATTAAAGAGAAGCTAATGACTTAAAGAAGTGTTTGGATACAATCCTCAAAAACTCAAACTGAAGAAAACTGAAGAAACTTAAAGTTAACAAGTAAAGTTTAAGTTTAGGAGAGGATTGTTAGGAATTAAGTTCTCTAGACTTAATTCTGTTAGTAATACATAGTTAGTTCTGCCAGTGCATTCGTTATTACTGGTAGAAGAGTTAGCATAGTTAGTACTAGCAGTGTATCATAGTTAGTACTGTTTATGTATTAGTTAATTCTGGTTGTGCAGAATTATAGTTAAAGTTAGAGATATGCATGAGATATCTTAGGAAAGGATATGCATGATCTCTATACGCGTTTTGTAAAGCCTATTAGGATTTCCTTGATGTATAAAAGGAATCCTAGGCGTAGTTAGAATATATAGATCAATAGAGATCAATTAAAATTTATAATATGTAACCTAGGCAGATTCAAGTTATAATATACAACGTGTGTGTTTGATAAAAGATCTCTTGTGTTTTCTTAATATTGTTCTTCTTAGCATTGTTGATTAGTTTCCGCATAATGAATAGTGTTCAATCAGTGTTTCATTATTGTTACTTTGGATTTATCTAAAGTAACAAACCCTTTGCAAGCTAAAGGTTCAAAGATCTATTCAGAAGGGATCCAACAAGTGGTATCAGAGCTTGTGTGGAAACTCTGAATAAGAAGAACTTCATTACTTGAAGCAAATCTATAATCAAACCAGTAAGATAGCAGAACAAGACACTCCTCCACCAACTATTACAACAATGAAAATCCATATCATCAAGAAGGGAGAATATGATATTTGGAGCATGAGAATACGACAATATATCTGTCACACAGACCATAACCTATGGGATCTAATTGTCAATGGAGATCTCGAAGAAGAGGCTGAACCAGCAAGAGAACAATCAGGTCCTCCTGCTCCTAAGACTGCCAAACAACTGACTGCCAAAAGGAATCAGGAAAGAGTTAAGAGCATCTTGCTTTTAGAAATACCTGATGAATACGTCCTTAAGTTTCATAATGTTACAGATGCTAAATCTCTCTGGGCTGCAATCAAATCAAGGTTTAGAGGAAATGATGAATCCAAAAAGATGCAGAGGAATGTTCTAAAACATCAGTTTGAAAACTTTACAACTGCACCAAATGAAAGTATAGATAAGGCTTATGATAGGTTCCAAAAGCTCATATATAACACCTCGTATTTTAGGTCATTGTATGACATTATGAAATTCATAATTTATTTTTAGGGTTTTACGCGTTTGCTCTTAAACCGTAAACGTTAAGTTAAATCGCGTAAACTGAAAATGATCATACAATGTAAACGGGCATTAAACGATTAAATGTTTACATCAAGCAAGTGTTATATGATTATTATGAGGATAATTAATGACTTTGTTCATCTTATTTTTATCGGCTACGTAAAATGCTTACGTTTCATAATAAAATGCGTTTAGGCATACCCGGAAGTTCTAAAACCTAACTACGCCTAAACAAATACCCACGATTATACCCAATACTCAAAATAATAATTATAACATCATATATATACATATTATGCCGAAATTTTTAGGATAACACCAAGACTTTCCATGTATACATAATATCTAGATATTTAGAAAAAGGTACTCTTACACCTTTATCAACTTGGCATGTTAACCTTAACCTAGGGTTAGAAAGTAACCATGGTTAAGTTAGCTAGATATTTTGACTATAAATACCCATGCATGCATGCACTCTTTCTTTCTTATATACTTAACCATAAATCACTAAAACTCTTCCTTTATTCACTCTCAAAACCCACGGCACAAAACCCTTGCCAAACAAAATCCATACTTTGATTTTCTAAGATTATACAACCCTATACACAACATACTTAAGGTATTCTAAGGTGTTTGCAAGCATTGGTTCATCATTTGCAAGGATTAAGAAGAGAAAAAGGAAAGAAGATTACGGGTTTTGGAAAACTAATCTAGGGTTTATAAGCTTGGAAAGCTTGGTTTTGAATCTAAACACGGTTTTAGAACTTATATTCATCTCATTACTAATTACTAAGGATTTTCTTAATTCCTTTATACTTTTATTTCTTATTAATTTTATGTGTTTACATTGTTAATATAGCCTTAATCCACCACTAATGACTTTTAAATATGTAAAATGAGTTATTAATTATGTTTTGATTTTATGCACTTATTCTTTATGTCATTATGGATCCTATATATCATGGAAAAGTAAAAATAAAAGTATGTTAACCTATTGATTAAGTATAAACATGTTTAGGTTAAATTAGGGTTTTATAAGGTTTCATAATCTTCACATATGAAAATAATGGAAAGAAATTGTTAAAACTTGTTACAATGAAATTATAAGGACTAGGGATGATATTGGACTTTATTATAAGTACCACAAGTGTCAAATGGGTTTTTAAGAGTTTTTATAGTAAACTACTAACTTAATTAATACATAAAACAAGTTTTTATAAAGTTATACACTTAAATACATATGGGCTGTTTAAATTCGAATCCAATACAGTAGCTTTTGACCTTATATAAAAATAATAGTCTCAGTGGACGATTCCTAATGGATAAGAAACTCGAAAAAAAAACCGATCTTATAACTGAAAAAGTTACAGTTTAAAAATCGGATGTTTACGATTTAAAATACTTTATAAAACTATTTTTATAAAAGGTTTACTATTCATCGGAAGTAGGTTTGAGTTTAAAACATCTAAATATAATCTAAAATTTTGTTGATTACGAGTTACGTAACGCAAGATCGTTTAAGAACGGTACTATAACGAATAAACTATACATTTTCGATAATTAAAGTTTTTAAAAGTATGTTTATAAAAACATGAAACAGTAAATAATCCTATTCATCAGTCGGACTACTTTGTAAAATATTATAATTCTTTTAATAACGAGAAGTACTCGAAGGAATCACTAAAATCGGAGTTAAAACGAAATTAAGTTTATCGGCGGATTAGGAGTTACGTAATTAAGTCGGTTAAAAACGGGTAAATTTTTTTTTATAGCTGTTATGAACTGTATTTTACTATTCATCGCTGAATCTTAAAAACTTGAAATGTAATATTTTGATCGCTCGTCTTACTACGAAGGACGTCCGTGGGGACGTATAGAACGCGAGCAACGGGCAATAAAGAACCAAATTAGGTTCATTTTTACGAAAGTATATTTATAAACGTTTTCACTTTATAATACAATTTTACTAAACGATTAGTCGGTGATTATGTATTATAGAATATTTGTGTGGTTATTAAAGTGCTATATTACTTGGAGTTTTCATATTGCGGGCCTCTTTCGGATGGCGTTCGATGTGTTGTTGGTTTTACGATTTAAAAGTGTCCTAAACTCCCTCGTACTTTCATGTCATATGACCTCTTTATTTATGACTAGCACCGAACGATAGTACGAGGTAACAACTATAAGATTATATTTAATGTTATTAATTAAAAAGTACTCAGTACTTATACGGTCTCTTAATTGTAAATAGGTTTGGCATTTATCGTCTTGCGTGACGTTTTATCTGTGATTTCATTTGGACTATCTGTACTCAAGGTGTGTTCATTTAGCCCCACTTTTAACAGTTTTACTGATTTTTATTATTCGGGTGTGAGAACATGCTTTGTTTATAAACTTAGACGCCAAGTGTTTGAAGTATATTGATTAGGTGTTTGCCTAAGTGGAGTTAACCCCTCTGAGCCCATTATCATGAACTGTCTATTGCATAGATGTAGTTGTTTAATTGCATTATGTGACGCAAAGCGAATGTTATAAATAGATCTATTGGGTATTAACCTCCCCGTTTGGGTGATTAGCACTATCACTGGGACGAACGTTGACCATGTCGGACTTGGATGTTGCGGGGTTTACTCAACCTTCTGTACGGGGCAAATAACTGCTAAACATAGCAACTATAGGTTGAGCTTCGGTTCTGTCATGAGCTTAGTGAAACTGTAATTGGGTTGTGATCGTTGGCATATGTTGAAACCATCACGGGAAAGTCTTGCGGTCCTGCATAATTTAAATACATAAACCTGTGAATTCACCAACATTTTTGTTGACGTTTTAAGCAATGTTTTTAGGAGGTCAATAGGCACGAGGTGCCCAGGATGCATTGATTTCGTTTTGGGATTGTACTGTTAAAGACTTATGTGTATCATGTTTTGGGAAATCTATGTTGTCTTTTGTAATATGAAACAAGGAACAAGTAAAGCTATAAGCTTTTGTAATATGTCTTTTATTTAAATCCAATGTATCAATCTAAAGGACTTTTGTGTCATTCTTATATATATCTTGTGCTGTTGATCTTGAAAGTAGTAAATGCCCGGATATCCCCTTTTTGTTTCCGCTGCGACCCATTTTGGGGGTGTTACATTTTGGCTCTTCTTCTTTAGTTTGCTTAGGGGCATCAATGGATTTGTCATCATCTAATATAATGATGTCTTCTACAAAGATGTATAAGGATTATGATAACATAAAAGCATGGTCAAATGATAGGTTTAAAGAATTAAGAAGCATACTTAAAGTGATTACCCATTTTAGATCCCATTTGCAAACAAATCATACAAATATTAATAGGAAAGCTTAATTGACTAACCTTTTTTCTAAAGCTTTATATCTCTTAACTTGAAAAAAATAGCTTCTAGATTGTTTATCCTCTGTTCAAGTTCATCTAACTCCCGAATTCCTGCTACCTTATGCTTGTTATCTATAATGATCGAAATAAATTAATACATAATAAATAGTCAATTAGGTAGAAATGATGGCATAAAAAAGTAAACTAACCTTTCATAATAGCCTTTCCCTTGATATCTAGAAATGAAGCAAAAAGTCAATACTAACACAAAAACGTCATTTAACCAAGTAACATTAGACAATTATAACATAACTATATTTTTAAGCATATAGCCTAAAAGTGCAGAATGGCACTAGTGAATGTAAAAAACCTAGTACTACACCAAACATAACAAGTTACAAACCAAAATATATCTTAATTATTAAACACACACATAAAGAATACATGGTAGATTCTACAATTAAAGAAACAAAACATAATTTTACTTTTAGAATCAAGGCATATAACCATACTAGTGATTGTTAACAGAGCAAATTATAAACAAAAAAACTTATGAAACAAATCAACAAACAACTTACTCTAACCATTTTGATTAATCATTAGGAATTAGGGGATTTAAGGATGGTTGGAGATTTATTTTTGGGCGGTTTTTGTAGATGTGCATATGAATTTTGGTACTCAAGATTTGTGCGTTCAAAGTTTACCAAACAAACAGTTGTTTTCAAATGTTGCAAATATGGTCCCTGAGGTTTTCATTTAAATAAAAGTTAGATTTTTACCCATGAGTATGGGTTACCCAGTTGCCCTGATAAAAGTGCCATTATATCAACAGTTGGCCCAAATCCAAACACACTTAGCATGACAAAACCCAAAAAACTTGTTATTAAAAAAACCAAAGATATTGACATTGGTGTTTTGAAACCTTCCAACCTCTACTACTAATGATCAAACTATCAGTTATGAATATAACTAACTAATTCAGCATAAACCATATATTATGCTGACAATTACATCCCGCTACCCGTATTCAGTATCACTAGAATCTTCAAATACGTCATGTCATCCATTAGAAAATTTCACAATCCCATTCTTTAGATTCTCAGTAATAATCATCATAAACCATAAAAGTACTAACTCTACTAATGATAAAAACACATGTGACTCAACATTCAATTAGATTAAAACCATTCTTTTTAATATTCATCATTACAAATACCTTTCCCTAATCTGCAAACTAACTCCATATACAACCCATATGTAGATTGCAAATAATAAAAATCGATCAAACGTTATTACTTAAATCTGCAGAACCTCATTGGAACTCATATATGTACTTCTTATAACAAATACCCTTCCCCTAAACAAAACATTGATACATAAGTTTAAATAAAAACAAATATCAGACAATGCTTTCAACTAAAAGTAAACATTAACATTGATATTAAAACCTTAACATTCATATAGTTAATAGTTCATACAAACTTTCAAGCCCAAACGATCTTACATATACTCAAACATTATACTACGGAACCACAAAATACAAAAACATAATTTAACCATCTTCACCACTAACAAAAGATTCCCCACCCCTTCCTTAATCAGAGTTGATCATTAGAAATCTGTGCCTCCATAATCCTCTACTATGCCCATCTTTGACGCTAATTTCCTCCTCGACATCAAACAATCTGTGCATTTCAACCCTTAAAAACTTATTGTTCTCGCTTAATGCTCTCCTTCAAACACCACAAGCTATCATAAGCTTCCATATGATCATCCATTGCTTTATACTCAGAAATCATACAATTGAGATGAGTTATAACATTCCTTGCATTCTGAGCTTCATCAAGGAGGAAGTTAAGAAAACGCATGCTGTAACACCCCTAAATTGAGTCGCAGCAGAATTATGTTCGGGAGCGTTACTTCATGAGTACATTGCATAAGATATGAGAGACCGACCTCTAAATGTGTCGTGTGAAAAGTAATCTTGGTAAAATTTGGACTTCAGTGCACATCATATATGTCAAGTGGTATGTGCTTAATTACACATACCTTTTACCTATTAAAATAGGTTTAAAAGACTAAAAACATATTAAAAATACATTGTATTTGTGTGTTTTGCATTTATATTGTGCAGGGAACGAATATCGACAAAAAGACAAAAATCAAGACCAAAACCGAGCACGAGAATGGAAAGAGCGTGAAAAGTCAAAGTCAAAGTCAAAAAGTCAAAGTCAAAGACGAAGCACAAAAACCGACAAAACCGATCAAGGAAATGGATGAGCGTGAAGAATCGAAGCCGATGACATGTGCATCTTAAATGGACCAACCGCCCCCCCCCCCCCCCCCCCCCCCCCCCAAACAAGTTATTGGGCGAAGTAAACCTCACTTAAGCTTATCTATTAAATCAAAAGCCCAAAGTCCATTTAATAACCAAACAAGTCCAACAAAAGCCCATCAAACCCTTAACCATAAGCCTTTTAAGCCTTTGCGCCGTTAGTCCCTTGGGTTTACACTGTAGTCCCTTAAGGACTTACATGCTTGTCCTGACTTTTACAAACAAAAGCCCTACAATCCTTACACTCCTAACACATTATTCACTACACCCTCTTTTTATCCTAACCCCATTACCCCTTTTATCCCAAATAAATAATAAAACACATTATAACCCGCTAATTTTTTACTTATTTATCCATCCCTCTCATATTGCCCTGCACCATGACAAAACCCCTCTCAACCTCACTCAAACCCCACCCCCAGCAAGATGACAAGTCCACCTTGGCAATCCCATAGAAGCTTATTGGACAAAATTAATCAGTTTTCTACGTTCCCTCCTATAACTCGGGGTGGATGTCGTTTAGCATGCGACCGGGGAAAAACACCCCACAGTGCTATACAAAGCCGCTTGAGTCGTTGAAGAACTGGAACAACCGATTCTTCTGGGTAGACGAGAGGATATTCCCCACCGTCGTGGCATGGCGCACAAGCGCCCCAAAGGATGAGATGCCACCAGCAGATTCCTATTCTTCGGTGGACGTGACAACTTTGAACACACGCCGCACCCCTATCAAAAAACAACCCGAAGTCCTACTATGCCTTGTAGGGCTGAATCGAAACTTCTTTCTGGGGGATGACGTGTATTGTAACACCCCCAAAATGGGTCGCAGCGAAATAAGGATCCGGGGCGTGTTACTTCAAGATCAACAGCACAAGATATATATAAGAATGACACAAAAGTCGTTTAAATTGATACATTGGATTTAAACAAAAGACATATTACAAAAGCTTATAGCTTTACTTGTTCTTTGTTTAATATTACAAAAGATAACATAGATTTCCCAAAACATGATGCACATAAATCTTTAACAGTGCAATCCAAAACATAATCCAATGCATCCTTGGCACCTCGTGCCTATTGACCTCCTGAAAACATTGCT
>BQNB010167066.1:0-14044 GCA_026074375.1 Tanacetum coccineum
TAATCTAATCTTTCTTTCTTTTTTACTTTCTCTTACTAGAACCTTCCTCCCATCTACTTTCTCTCTCTGGAATTTCTTCATAGTTATTTGGTGTTATAGATTGCTACTAGCATATTCTACAATTGGTATCAAGAGCAATGGAGTGATTTGTTAAGTTTTTGTGTTTATTGTTCTTCTTTGTTTCATTTTTTTCCCAAACCGTACCACTTTCTTTTTATTTCTTTTGTTTTTGAAGCTTTTTGGTACACTAATAGATCATTTACATAGGTAAATTTGATCTAGTATCTTTATGATATAGGTGTATATGCTTTGAATCAAGAAAAATATCATTTTTGTTCAATTTTAGTGTTAAAAAGCTTTAAAAATTATAAATCTTGATTTCAAAAATTTTGGCTTAAAATCCATAAAGTTTGCATTTTTAAGGTACCTATAGGCTTAGTAATACTAGTTGTACAAGAAATTTTGGGTAAAAATGATCAAAAGTGAGTCTTTTTGTGTTTTGAAAATTCTGAGTTTTATTTTGTTGAAGGCGAGTTAACAATCCTTTGGTGAAGGCGAATTAGCAATTGTTTGTTGAAAGCGATTTAGCAATTGCAGGTACAGGCGAATTATCAAGTTTCTTTGCAAGGCGATTTATCAATCTCTTAGTACAAGGCGATTTATCAATTGTTCTTTGCACGGAGATTTATCAAGTTCTTAGTACAAGGCGATTTATCAACTGTTCTTTGCAAGGAGATTTATTAAGTTCTAAGTGCAAGGCGATTTATCAAGCACTTTGTACAAGGAGAATTAACAATCTTTCATTGCAAGGTGATTTATCAATTTCTCTTTACAAGGCGATTTAACAACTTCTAAAAGGAGAATTAATTCACTTGAACTAAATTCAAAACTTAAATTTGCTAAAGTAAATTATACGGTTAATCTCTTTGATTTGTAAAATCCCGTGAAACATTTAATTGTCTTCCCGGTTTTATCAAGACTTGTAAAATCCTATGTAGTTTCAAGACTTACAACACTCAAAAGACAACTCACTAAACAACACAATTACTTTCAATTATCATTCGATCCACAAGTAATCTAACAACATCAAATCAACATGGATTCAATGATTCCACTTGGACAAAAGAATACTCTTGCTGAGTACATGACACTCTTCGGTGCTGACAATCGTCCACCAATGTTGGACAAGGACTTGTATGATTCTTGGAAAAGTCGAATGGAACTTTACATGCAAAATAGAGAGCACGAAAGAATGATTTTGGAATCAGTTGAAAATGGTCCACTCATTTGGCCTACGATTGAAGAGAATGGAGTAACCAGAACTAAAAAAATATGCTGAATTGTCTGCTACTGAGAAAATTCAAGCTGATTGTGATATGAAAGCAACCAATATCATTCTTCAAGGTCTACCAGCTGATATCTATTCACTTGTGAATCATCACAGAGTTGCTAAGGATTTATGGGAGACAGTTCAATTACTGATGCAAGGTACCTCTTTGACTAAGCAGGAGAGAGAGTGTAAACTGTATGATGCGTTTGATAAGTTTACTCACATCAAGGGGGAATCACTTCATAAGTATTACTTGAGATTCACTCAGCTGATTAATGAATATTTACAACATAAAAATAGAGCAATTTCAAGTTAATACCAAGTTTTTAAACATTCTTCCACCTGAATAGAGTAAGTTTGTGACTGATGTTAAGCTTGTAAAAGATTTGCATACTACTAACTTTGATCAGCTTCATGCATATCTTGAACAACACGAACTCCATGAAAATGAAGTCCGTCTTCTGCGTGAACATAATCAAGATCCACTTGCATTTGTTGCAAATCAGCAGATGACACCACCTCACTTCAACACTTATTAGTCTTCATACAACAATCCTCAAATTTAACAACAGTTTCTGTTATCCCAAATAACTAAGATCCAAACACAAGTAATAAGCTATACCAATAAGCCATGAGTACAAAATAAGCTAAAAAAGTGAAAAAAGTTTAGAGAGAGAAAAACAAAGATGAAAGATTAGATTAGAGAGAGAAAGAGGAGTGGATGATTACATATACAAGAAATGGCAACCAACACCCTCTCCATGTGTGGAGAGGGTCATATTTATACCCTAAGGCCACCATGGGCTCGTGGGCTTTCTAACTTAGGCCAGGCTTGGCTTATCTTGGGCTTTGATCCCGAAACATAGACAATATTAGATTACAATCCAAGCTTGTTAATCCCGACTAGCCTATTACTTGACAAGACTAATTACGACTAATAAGACCGATACCATTCTTGTTCGACTTATATAAAATTAAGGCTAACAATCTCCCCCAATGTTGAGGTCTTCTTTGATCTCCCACATGTTGACGTTCTTGATGGAGGTAATCTTGATTAGACTTTATCTTTCTCAATGTTGAAGATATGACGTTTGAGCTTTGCCTTCTTTGGTCTTATCCTTGTCTTTTCTTATTTGTAATGGCTCTGTTCATTCATGCTTTAGACGACCGATGACATTCTTTCGGTGTTATTTATGTTATCTTGATCTTGAGCCTTTATCTTTTAACTTTGAGTCGTTGAGATCTTTCATCTTGCATCATCTCCTTGACTTGAATCATCTTGATTTGACTTTCTTGATCATCTTGTGATCTTGACTGACATACTCATACTTATTGCATTCTTGTTTGACTTATATGAACATAAGACTAACAATCTCCCTAAAATATGATCCTTGATTTGACTTTGAAGATCTTTGAGGAAGTTTAGGATCAACACTCTTGATGCTAAACAATTGACTTTTAGAGCTCGAGTATGAGTATGTGGTAATGAATCCAACTTTTCTGGTACATGGTTACAACACAGACGTTTGAATCTGCAATTAAAAGGTTAGTGATAAACAATAGATATAGACGAAAGTGTCTTTGTTACTTCGTCGAATACGGTTGCAATAACCACGGTTCCCCGTTAATCAGTATAAATACTGCATGTGATCAGATAGAATTCATATGAATCTTCTTAACAGGGTTACCAGCTGTACTAGCCGTTCTCGTTACCGGAACGTCTCAAAGCAGACAACACGGTAAGAGTGAATCAGATAGTTACTATCTTTCTGATTAAGTCGTCAATTCATTTACTGGACCAAATCGATATCCAGTTGTCACAAGTTCGATTCATATAGAATCTCACAAGTCACCTACCAATAGCTTGTTTGATGTTGGCTCAAGCAAGATTTCCATCTTCATTGTGAATACTTAAGTATCACTCAGATGTTCTGGCAAGATCTCAAGGATAATACGCATGACTCTTTTAATACCAAATGTTATATTGATGAATAACGATTTGTATTTTGATATTGTGTCCTAATGATATTTATAATTTGATCACTTCTTGGCTATAGACTCGATTTGTGCACTTTGGTTTTAGTAATCGGAGGCTGGAAGAGACTGTCACCTATTCAATATCAATTATAACACCCTGTGTTTTCAAGTCATTGACGACGTCAACAAATTCGCAATGTACCTTTTGTATTGTACGCATTTGCTTGAAATTGTAAACGTTAAGCTAAATCGCGTACGCCAAAAATTAGCGTTCAATGTAAACGGGCATCAAACAATTAAATGTTTACATCAAGCAAGGGTTATATAATTATTTTAATGATAATTATTAACTTTGTTCATTTTATTTTTATCGGATACGTAAAGTGTATACGTTTCGCGATAAATTGCGTTTAGGCACTCCCGGAACCACGAAAACTTTTCTACGCTTCAACAAATACCCACGTTTATACCCAATACCCAAAATTTAGTAAATATTATCATACATATACATCAAAAACCGGACATAGAGAGAAAAGAACAAAAAGATGCAAGTTGAGAACACTTTTCCATGTTTTCATGGGATGTTCTCAACTATTTGAGGACATACCCCATCCCTACCATCCCTTGACCCATGACTATGACCTTGGCCATCCCTAGGACACCCCTTATGTCTCCTTGACCAATTATACATCTTATATATCATGCAAGCAACTAGCAACTAACTCATATACACATTACACTTAGATAAAAATTCACAAAACCCCTCTTTGTGCTCTATACATGCTACGGCATTATTACACCTCCCACACAAATCCATACAAAATTTTCTACAACCCTTACACTTCTATATACACATATCCTAAGATGTACTAAGGCATTTGCAAGCATTGGTTAACCATTTCCAAGTTATAATCAAGAAAAAGGAAGCTAGGGTTTAGTGAAGGAAAGTAAGAGTTTATAAAGTGCAAGTTTGGTTTTTGTGGCTAAACAAGGGTTTAGCACTTGTACATCATCATCATCATTCTTCTTAAGGTCCATTTAAACTCTTTATGTTGCTATAATTTTCATTATTATGCATATGATATTTCTATTTAGCTTAAATCACCATTTAGGTTTTAATCATGAAAATAAGTACCATTTAGTTTTTAAATATGCAAAATGTAAGTATATATAACTTGGAATTACCATATGGTATTACTTATACATATGTTGTGTTAAACTTTACATTAATTAAAATTATTAGAAAAAATAGGTTTGTCAATCATATTTTTGTTGTAAACATGATTAAGGATTAATTAGCGGTTGTCCATTCCATAACTTTCATCATATGTTCAACAACTTAAAGAAATTACATAAGATCAAGTTAATATTGTAATTATGGAGACTATTTAAAAAAAAAGAAATCATTTAATAAATAAACACTAAAAAATAAGTTCATATAGGGAAAAAAGAAATAACACTTTGTCACATTTGGTTATGTGTAAAAATGATTTAATTACAAAACATAAAATTAGAAGATTGTCTTTTCTCCGTTATTCATAAGTAAAGAGTTATTGATTTAACCAAGTATAATCCTCAATTCGTTATAAAACACTGCATTTAAACACAACTTAGGTGAACAACCAAGACGTACTTATAAATGGACACAATAACAAAACACCACTCATAAATGAATGTCAAACCCCAAATCACATTACTCATCGTCACTATCCAATATGTGAAGGCCCCCCAACCACCGCACAAAACAACCAACCCACCCCAACCCCCCCTACCAGCCCACTACACTCTCCCCGCCCCCCTCTAGAGCGCGCGAGGCCCACCCAATTCTCGGATCCCCCCCACGTCCAAGGCCCACCACCCAAACAACAGTTTCCCCCACTACCAAATACCAACTCACTAAACCAAACAAAAAAACTATTATTAACCACCCTACAAGCAAATCACTAACTCTATCCGAAAAAAGTAAACACTTAGTAAAACACGTGATAATAACAGAACAAGTTCCGTTAAAAACGAGTTTATACGAATAAACTGTCTAAGAAATTATTATAAAAACATTTTTTATAAAAATTAAAAACACAAGGGTATAGTATTATTATAAAACGAAAGAAATACATACTTTATTGATTCCACAATGATAAGATCGTAATTTTTCAATAATAATGAACGCATTTATGAATTTCGCAAGTTTTACGACAATTTAACTTTCACTAAAACTATTTTTTTAGCGAGCGCGCCGTGAGAGCGCTAGTTCATGACGAAAATTATATAATTTTGTAAACCTCATAAAAATATATGAACTTTCAAATACAGAACTTCCTCAGAAAGAAACATTAAAAACGTAGCTAAAACTAATATATATACGAGGCCATTTACCGGTTTTACGACACGAATACACGGTTTTTATAAAACTCACGTCTGATGAACAGTAATTTTTACTGTTCACTAGCAGTAAGTCCGAAATCCAAAAATATCAATTTAAGATAAGCTCGTCTTGAATACGAAAAAAGATGATCATAAGAAACAGCAAGAATCGGGTTTAAAACGCGAAAGTTCCGCCAAGTTTTTACTAAACGATAAGTTATAAACTTTTAACTTGTTAAACACAAATACTACCGAAAACCATTAGTTGGTGAGTGATCTATATAAATATAATGTTGTTATCAAAGTACTAATATTACTAGGGATTTCATAAATGAGCCTCTACGGAATCTTTTCGACGAGTTGTTGATTTAACGATTTAAAGTGTCCCTAACTCTCGAACGTCATGTCAGACCTCTTTAATTAAAATAGCCCGAACGATAGTAAGATGTAAGCAACTAAAGAATTAATTCAATGTTGTTAGATTAAGTACGCTGTACTTAGTTACGACCTATAATGTAATTTAGGTTCATTAGATACA
Source organism: Tanacetum coccineum (assembly GCA_026074375.1). Taxonomy (NCBI): domain Eukaryota; kingdom Viridiplantae; phylum Streptophyta; class Magnoliopsida; order Asterales; family Asteraceae; genus Tanacetum; species Tanacetum coccineum. Next base: position 6,210 of record BQNB010167066.1, read on the forward strand.
AATTCGCGTGGCATGTTATTTGTGTATACAACTTGGCATTACTCACTCAATGTTGAGTTCATAGCCCCACATTTTACATGCTTTATGTTTTACAAAGTTTTTTGGGTGAAAAACATGCAATCTTTACAATTGGACTCAAGTGGTTAATTTCAGTTATGATTATACTGTTGCCTAAGTAGCGATAACCCATATCTGAGCCCATTATCATGAACTGTTAAATTGTTAGCGCGAATGTTATTAAAAGATCTATTGGGTTGACAACGCCCCGTTCGGTGGGGGATTAGCTACCACTTAGCGAAACGAACGAAAAACATGTCGAACATATAGTTGCGGGTTAGAACACACCACAGGCAAACGGCCCATTAATTTTGGCATCCATACATTTCCAAGCATGCAGTGTCATGAGCTTAGAGCAACTTAATTAACATTTATATGAAACTGCATCTGTTGCATTATCTACACTTGGTGAAATCTAGTGGTCCTACAATAAATGGAATTAGCATAACCTATGAATTCACCACCATTTGTTGACGTTTTAAAGCAATTTTTTTCAGGGGACCATAAGCACAAGTGTGCGATGGATACATTGTGGTTTTGATTTTGGAATCTTCATTAAAGATTTTGTCGCATTTCAATTTTGTTACCTGGTTATTGGCTGAAAATCTTTGTATTTTTGATTAAGTGAACACGGTTAAGCAACAGGCCCCTTTTTGTTACCAATGACTGGGGTGTTAGCGCGAGCGCGCGAAGTGCGAGGCGTATTTTCAAACGACTTTTTGGTCGTTCTATATATCTCTTGTGTTGTTGATTCATGAAGTAACACGCCCCGGACCCATATTCTGCTGCGACCCAATTTGGGGGTGTTACAGAAAAGTAGGTGTGTATCAAATATGTTAGGTTGTTTCAAGGCATTCGTCTATACCAGCATACACAAAAGAAAGTTTCTGGAAACTTGCTGATTAATTTGATGAACGAAGGGAGGATATCCGCACAAACACGACACTTGTAAAAATAACACATTGGTTAAAACATGATGGTGTCAGCTGTGAAGCAGTCTGATATACCATTGGAAAAATCCCTAAAAGTAAGCTTGCAAGAACAACATCTGGTTATAAAAAACAACCTTTTTTTTAAATATGTGTTGAACAGAATCATAGTCAGATGATTGAGTGGACTTATAGCTCATAGAGTAATCATAAGTGGTTTCTATATTTTGTTGGAAATAATTTATTTCAAAAAATGCTAACCTTTAAGAGCCATAGTCGTTAACAAGGAACTCGGTTCTTTTGGAAAAAAGAAGCCTCTCGATAATGATTAACAACCAAATTACTTTATAAGCATCAAGTAAACAAATGAAGGTTGCGGACAATCCATCTAAGTCAGTTAAATAAAAAAATTCAAACATACGTTAGGGAATATCCAAAAAGAGCTATTGCTAGCATTTCGATCTAACATCATATTTCGTGAACGTATAAAAAACACATTTTGATAGCAGAACAAATACTCAAAGGCTCATATCATCAAACTATCAAAGGATTAATAGGATTATCTTCAAGTCATAAAAAGTAGATTGAAAAACACAAATTTGCAAAATTTCTTAAGTTGTCGTTATTCAAAGTGCTAAATAGCGCAATAGCGCATCTCTCTTTCAAGTATCTATAACTAATCGAATCAACAAGAGGATGACATTAACTCCTTAAGAAGTCACTTTAATGATCATAATGAAAACTCATATAAGATGGTTCCTAACCTTAACCTACGCATCAAAAGTTTTATTCAAACTATCTCACATCAGTTGTGTACTTTTCCTAATTAAATGCCACTCGATCCTATATTCCTACCATCTAGTGTTTAAAACAACCACTTTAAGACTGTTGTTGCCTCATGTACTTAGTTCGAGTTAAATCAAGTAATCATAGTGACCTGTACTATCCTTACTTTCATACAAAAACACCTTTAGCGACTCATCATGCGAATCCAATATTGACATCTCAACTCCACAAGACCTACAATTTTATAAAGAACAAGACAATTAAAAACTCAATACCAACAAAAAAACACAATTTTAGGAAGCACTTGGATATCTAGTTTTAGGTAGCATTCGGCTAAACTAATCTTGCCTAAATTAATTACGGAACCACAGTGTAAATTAAATCTATTCACAAAATATAGGGCATCACTGTGTAAAATTAGGGCATCGCAGTTATAAAATCTCATTCATACATTTTATCAAACACTTGATGAGCAACTTTTTTGTAAACATATTTTCCATGTATTATGATGAAATAAACATAATTATACACAATGAATGATATCAATAAACTCTTAAAATCGGCACATCTATAAACAACTATAATAATTAACGAATCAAATTTCATAAAAACAAAAATCTAACTCAACATGAAGAAAAATTGGTACAGCTAAAACAACAACATTCACATATATAAGCTTTATAATTGATTATAAGTAACAAAAATAAAAAAAATATAATCAAAATCAGTTACATACCTTAATTTTATCTTTGATTTGATAAATTAAGAAGAGATAATTTTGTGAATCCAATAACACGATGTGTTATCAAATGACACGATAATGATGTCGAGATGATATGAGTTTGAGCATCTAATTTAATGAATCTGGTTTACTGAAATACTCAATTTGATAAGATGATAAAGAAATGAGATAAAATGGTATAATAGGCATCTGGGAGAAAAAATGATCTGTGTGTCAAATAAGGAATAGAAGAAAAAGAAAAAATGAAAAACAGGCATTATATATGAAAGGTGAGAATTTACAAAACTCTCCTTTAAGAATAAAGAAAGATACAAACAGCCCCTGTAGTTTGGTGCGAAAAAAAGGAAGGGAATGAGGGCTTGATCCAACGGTTGAAAAGTGGTTTTCTAGGTTTTCCACCGAGATCAAGTTTTCTCACGATCCCATCTCTATATATATATATGTAAAAATTCAAAGTCCGAAATGTGTGGTTTTAAGTCACTCCTCCTCCCAATCACTTCTTATTTTAAATTTTTTGGGGGACTTCTCAACTGGATCTGATATATATATATATATATATATATATATATATATATATATATATATATATATATATATATTAGAATGGCAAATTTTTACAACTTGCACCATCTATCTCACAAATACTATCTTACATGTTTTCAACGAGACTTGAACCCACAACCTCTATATTAATGGGTTACCCACATACAACTAAGGCCTTTCTTTATTACTTTACTGTATTTTAGCTTGACAAAAAGAAAAACTCCTCCGTAGACATAAGTAGCCAGTGGCGAAGCTAGAAATATTTTCGTGGGAGGGCCGAAACAAAATTTTCTTTGGAGAAACATCAACATACTTAACTAATAATATAAGTCAAACAAAAGAAAGTTACAAGTCGGCTTTGCGACCTTTAAGATTCTTAAAAACATCAACTACATATTCTGAACTAAACGATTCAGCAATTTCTTTTTCTATATAAACCACCAAGTTGTCCACAAGAAAATCATCTGCCATCTTATTGCGAAGTCTATTTTTGCATATTTTCATCGCTGAAAACACTCTCTCGGTTGTAGTAGTAGATACTAGAAGTGTCAAGATTAGTCGAATCAACCTGTCAATCATACAATATGACTCGCGCTTCTCAGTTTTCACAAGACTTATGCACAAACCAGCAAGTGTTGATATATGACTTAGATGCAAATTCTCTTTCATAGTAATGTTCAAAAGCTCCAACTCATATTTCAATCGAACCCTCTCTTGTTTAGTAAAATATGCAGGATAACATTTCTCAACAAGATGTATTTGATCAATATTAAATCCTTCAAGGTTTTTTTTTGAACTAATGCAGAGCTAAGAGTTAATAACTCCAGGGCATGATCGTTAAATCTGTAGTTAAGCTCGTGCATTTGTTTATCTAATGTGCAAATAAATATATCTACTCAGTAATGATGTTCAAAAGTAACATGATTATCTTATAGACGCGGGCGATATTGACTAGACTTGTATGGAGCATTCATGTCAGGTAGAAACCAAAATCATTTTTGGGGGAAAATTAAAGAAACATAAACCATGGGAATGATGATGGGAACTAGGAAGAATAAAGAAACATAAACCATGGGAAAATTAAAGAAACATAAACCAAAATCAATTTTGTATCAAACGGTTTTGAACCCGTGATTATATATTCACAATTTTACAAATTACAACAATAAAGAAAAATTTACACCTTTTGATCTTGAATTCATAATGGATGATCATTGTAAATAGAGAGGGACAAAGGATTTCATACTTTCATGTCGTCAATTAGGTTAGCAGTAGCATATTCTAATTTGGGATTTTTTAGAAATGGGATATTGGGGATTAGGAGATAAGAGCTAGGCCTTAAAGTTAAGAATTGAGAATTGAGTAGGCTGGGCCTTAAAGTTGAGGAGGGCTAAAGTGAAAAAAAATTTAACACTTGAAACACAAACTTTAGTATACTAGTGGGCTTATTCCTAGGGGGCCAGGACCCTCTCCAGTCTATTAGTGGCTCCGCCCTTGCTAGTAGCTCTTTATTACTAGTATTAGCTTTGACAAAAAGTACCACAGAAAAATATTGATGAGGGAAATGACTTTTTAAAGGATCCAACTATTGGAAATTTAGTGTAATTGTGGAAATCGGGTCATACTTAGAAATGGGTTTGGAGGTACGGAGTGTACACCTATTAAGTCACTGATTTTCCCTGACTCTTTTAGTGGTTAGATTAAATGGGTGGTTACAAACATTTAAGTGACAGATTTGACTACATTAAATGTTTGTAACAACTTTTGCCTATTTAAGTGGCAGATTTAACTGCATTAAATGACCACATTTAATTTGGTCATGTAACCACTAATTCTTAAATTATGAAGGATAATTATGAAAGAGATTAATTGGCCATTAATCTCTTATTAATTCCATTGACTAGGTTTTGAGTATTTCCCCTATAAATAGGGATCACAATTGCATGGAAAATTTACACAAAAAACCTAAACACATAGAAATGCAGTGTTCTTGATTTGTTCCTAAAACAATAATAACACTTGGTTTTATCCCAAGGAGGTATTCGTGATACCCAGACATGGGGTCGAATAATCTTATTTGGAAAGTGATTACACGACTTCAAGTGATATCCGGTAACCATCTTTGGTAATTAGCTAGGCTATTGATTGTCTTCACCCTGATCTGGGACAAAAGTGTAAGACTTGCATGGTGACCAAAATTACTAAGAAACCATTTCAAAATGTAAAACATGAAACTAAAGTTTTGGAGCTGATCCACAATGATTTATGTGATCTACATGCGACTCCCTCATTAGGGAATAAGAAATACTTTGTGATATTTATTGATGATGCTTCAAGGTTTTGTTATGTTTATTATTACATACTAACGATGAAGCATTAGATAAATTCAAAGTATTCAAAATTGAAGTTGAATTACAACAAGGATCTCTGATCAAAAGATTCAGGACTGATAGGAGAGATGAGTACATGGATACTCTGTATTTTCAATCAGTTGGTATTATCCATGAAACGACTGCTCCCTATACTCCATAACAAAATGGTATTTCTAAAAGGAAAAATAGAGTATTGAAAGAAATGGTTAATTATATATTGTCCTACTCAGGACTGAGTCAAGGATTGTAGGATCGTTTAATTCATAACACTGTGATGATTCTAGTGATCGGGCTAGTTTCTAGAGAGAGAAACACATGAGAGAGATTTTCTAGAGAGATACTGTATATGTTTAAAGTGAAAATGAAATTGACTAGCTTGCCTCTTCCAAAGTTGGAAGAGGCTTATATAGTTTTTACAAAATACCGGGTATTAGTACCCGGCTTAAAACCGAAAGACATACGATTAACTATTAAACTACGAACTATTATAAACAATAAATATACGGGGTGACCGAGTCTTTTACTCATATCTAACAATCTCCCCCTAAGGGAGGTCACCCTTGAAAACACTAGACTTAAGCTCTTACAGCTTGCAGTCTTTTGATTCTTCATGTTACATCTAGTACTTTGTTGTAGTGATCTTTAGATAACAATTGAGCTTGTTCACTTTGACTTGTTTTGATTTTGATCATGAGCTTTCTTGAGATCATCAGCCAAACTTAATCTCTCATCATCTAGTAATTTATTGCCATCTTGTGCACTTGTGAAGAAGAATATGATATCAGAGTTTGCGGAAGCTTTGACACCTTTATGAGATCTTTCATAACTTCATAACAAGTGTAGGTCGTGTCTGAGCATTCGGTTATTAACTTGACATTACTGGAACTGGGTATCTCCATCTCCATCTCCATCTTTAAATGATCCTGTAATGAAACAGTTAGCAATAAAGAGAAAATTGATTTGAAAAATCAGTCTAAGTGTTAATTATGAAAATATTTTGTAACACTTCGATAGTTTTGATTGGTTGTCAAATGTTCAATAACCGTCAATTCTTATGCTGGAACAAGTTTGATTCACGTAGAATCGCACCATCGTTTCTTTCCAGTTGACACAAGTTTGATTCTTGTAGAATCGCACAAGTCACCTACCTAGAGCTTGTTTGATGTAGGCTCTAGCAGGATTTCCATCTTCATAGTGAATACCTTCGTATCACTCGGATGTTCTGGCAATATCACAAGGATAATGCGTAGGACTCTTAAGATAACCTTGTTTCCACAGTGTGTGAAAGACAAGATAAATGGAAATGTGTCCTAACGAGATTAATTGATGATCTCTTGGCTCTAGACTCGAAAGTGCGCTTTGATATTAGTGATCGGAGGCTGGAGCTGACTGCCACCTTTTCAATACCGACTTACTCGGAGTGAGTGAGACAGTAGATTGCATGTTTAGTCTCCGTGACAAATGAGACAAGTTTCTTTCAAGAGAAACTCGAATGGCTGGGAAGGGTTGTGCATTGCATCACTGGGTCCATGATGTCGTCTTCAATGTCAGCAATCAACTTGTGATTCTGACAGCATATGTATTGACCCGGTTTCTGCCTTAAGTGTATGGAGGGCTTCTTTCTTTACACCCTTTATCTGTACAATTCTTTTTCATTCCTCAACCCCTTCAGTGCTTACCGAGACTTCATGACTAGCACCTTGTTGGGTATATTCCAGTACTAGCTCCATCTCAGTCGGCACTATTCCCTTGTTCTCACATTTACTCCTTTTAATCATACCTAAGGACTTCTGTACTAACTAGTGGATTGTCCCTGGGTAGATCCCTCCGGTTCTGGCAGGATCATAGGAACGAGTACCTAACCTTACCATCCTTATAACTTCGATAAAAGTAAATACATGGTCAGTCTTTTGGTACAGTTCACCTTGCCATAAAATCACTGTTGAAAAACTCAATCAGGTACTTATGATATAACTATCAAAGTGTTTAGTACCCGATTGTTTTTGCATTTCAGAAAAGCTCCCCCTCAACATGTGCATCGGTATTCGAAACTGTTTAGCACATGGGGGTAGAGAATACACCTTGAAAACCTTAGATTTATGATCATATTTTAGTTACAAGCTGTGTATGGAACATATTAATGCTCCCCCTCAATCGTTGAGGGATATAAAGTACTCCTACACTTAGTCATCAAAAGATTAACTACTTACTAATGTACAAGATATATTTTTTCACAATAAGAGACAAAATTGACCTTTTTATTGTAACAAGGATGTCGTCACGTTGTTTTGTTGATCAGCATGTAGTCAATGTCTCTTATTTTTCCTCCAACAAAGCTTTCTAGACTTCGATAGATCCTTCTGATCTGTAGTCTTTTCTCGATTGTAGTGATGAAGTATTTGCTTC
>BQNB010167067.1:0-14044 GCA_026074375.1 Tanacetum coccineum
ATTGGGAACTGACTTGGAAGCTTAAGTTCCTAACCAAAGCATTGGACCTTTGTGAGTTCATCTTTTTCACTTTTTGCTTATTTATTGTAGCATTGCTTATTTATGCTTATCTTTACTTATATTGTTGTTTTATGCTTACTTATGCTTTTTGATTGCTTTTATGTCACTTGTTTGTGTTTTTCTCTAAAACTATCTTTATTTGCTTTTAACTGCTTATTGCTCATTTGCTTATTTTAGTGCCTATTGCTTTGTTCTTATTGCTTGTTTTTGCCCAACATTACTTTGTTACCATTTGTTTTTAAACCCTTTTGCTTAAATCAGTCTAAATCAGCTTAAAATTGCATCATGAAAACTTAAAGGGGGTGTTTGGTATAAGGTGTCAAAAATGGTCAAATTTGGTTTAAAAACTATTTTGGTCACTTGTGCAACTTGCACAAGCCTTTTTAAGCTGTTTTTATTCCGTTTTCAAAAGCTTTTAAGTCTTAAGGTTAGTTTTTAAAGTTTTTTCTATAAGTCACTTTAAAACTGCGGTGACAAAACAGTTTCATAAGTGCTTATTTGATTTAGCTTTTAAAACCATCTTTTAAGACTTGTTTTTGTGTTGTTTTTGATGTTAAAATGCATTAGTTAAGTGCCTTTTAGTTTACTTGTGTTTTATTAAAATCTGTCAATTTTTTTTGTCGAGTGTCTTTTCTTTAAAAAACAGCCTTTTTCATTTGACTTTTTAGTAGCTTATTTGATTTTCAAATTCATTTTTCTTTGCTAATTTAGAAAGCCCTTAGGTCAATCTTTAAGCTCATATAAGCCTTATAGCCATAAGGTTCCACTTAAGGGCTTAAAAATATGCCAAAAAGTGCCCTTGTGGCTGTTTTAACCAACTATTTTTGCCATTTGCTTATTTGCTTGCTTTTAGCTTTTCTGCTTATTTTCTGTGCTTATTTTTGTTTAAACTTGCTTATTATATGTAATATTAGGTCTATTTTTGCTTATTTCTGTTTTTCATTAGCTTAATTGTTCTAAAAATGCCAAACAGTTTAGCTTAATATATGACTTAGTTAAAATACAAGTTATGTCACTCTTTTTTGCTTATTTCAAGTTTTTGCAAAAAGTCACTTTTTTAAGTTTGCCTATTTTTGTGTGTTTTACAAGTGTGCAAAAAGAAAAAAGAAAAAGTTTTTTTAAAAAGGGAAGCTACATGGTTCGACCCTGTGACCCCCCCTTTAACACACACTCGTCCCAAACACAACACACACTAACCACCAGCACCAGTAGGGGCATCTGGTCACTACTCACCCTACTTTATTTTTATACACACTTTGGCCTTTTTTGCTATTCAGCCCTTTTGGGCTTATTTCTGGCTTATTTAGATAAGCTGGGTAACTCCTTTTATTTTTCATAGATTCACCATTGTCTTAAGCACTTTTCAGAATTTTTTTTTAGATTTTTCCCATTTAATTTAGTTTTTTAATGAATTTTTTTATTAAAACAGTTTTTAATTCAAAAAAAATTATAAAAAATCAAAAAAAATATAATTCTATTTTTAAATTTTTTTTCTTTTATCATTTAGCACCTAGGAAAATTAAATTTGCATCCGTAGGGGTAAAATTTTACAATTTAGTTTTTTAAAGAACGGGTTTTGATTCCCGTTCTCGTTTTTAGGTTTAAAGTTTTATTTGCTTTCGTTTTTAGCGTAATTTTATTTGTTTTAGCATTATTATTGTAGAATTAGGAATCCAAACCAAAAATCTTTGAACCATTCAAAAACGCGATCACGAACTCGACCGATTCTCAATTCACGCCTCGACGGGAAACAACCCGGGAGATTTTAGATTTTACTTTGGTCAAAAGTAATTTCTTTGAAATCTTTTGGAATACGTATACTATATATTTGATATAATTACCCCTAAAAAGGCAACTATCATATACATATAAAATGAATGTGCAAACCTCTAAAGCATGTGTACAAGTATCAATACACAACATTCTCTTTTCCCTCCTAAATCAATTTACAACTTTCTAAAGCACAATGTACAAGCTAATCATGCCTAAAAACCTAATTAGGTCATTTAAGCTCCTAAATCATGTTAAAACTTTACCACCACTTTAGCATAAGGTACAAGCACTTAATGCATGACTTCTAAACCTTAAACCTAAACCCTAATTCATCCTAAAACTCTAATCTAAAACCCTAAACTCTAAACGAAACCCTAAAACCCTAATTTCACTATAAACCTAAAACTAAACCCTAAACCTTAATCCTAAACCTTAAACTTAATCCTAAACCCTAATCCTAACATTAAAACTTAACCCTAAACCCTAAAATACCCTAAACCTTAAACCTAACTCGATCTAAAAACCATAAAACCCTAACCCGTGACCCATTAAACCTGGCATCCTTTTTTTTCTTTCATTTTGACCCATTTAAACCTAAGCTATCACCCTAACACATCAAGCACCTCTATGACATCACCACCACATCACCAAGCAGCCTACCAAGCACCTCCATCACCTTCCTTGGCCACAAAGGTGGCCTTGTCACCACCTTGTCACCTCATTCTTAGCCGTGACCTCCCACCACCTTACACCATTCATATCTAGTTTTCTAGCTTATAAGAATCATCATATAGCCTCCCTTAGTCACCTAAGATAGCTAGGACACTAATCAAACATTAAAAACTTGGGCACCAAGGGTTTTGAACACTATAAATAGCCGAAACAAGCAACCCTTTCATTTCATCCTTCAAACTTAAACACACATACTCAAATAGAGTTCTATCCATTCTCTAGCAGTAGTAGAAGATCAAGTGAAGTCCCTAAGCTCAAAATAGAAGCTAAGAATCAAGAAAAAGGAGCCTTTGAAGTCGTTTCTAGGCGTACAAACATGAAAACCCCATTTCGACCCATTTTAGCTCAAGTAAGCTCAAAATCTTGTTCAATAAGCTTATAATCTGTATTAGAATGTTCATAATACTCTTAAGATCATATATGAACTCTTGTTAAAGCCTTGAATCCTCAAACCCATGCGTTTTTTATTAAAACCCTAAAAATGACCCGTTTTGATTTTCTAGCTAACGAATCCTTTTTCTAAACTTTTGTTACATTAGAACATCTTATTTTAGCTTATTCTAATAAGCTATAACCTGCAAATATCATTTGGAACCCTAAAATAAGCTTGCATGGCTTTTTGGACTTGATTTGTAAATTATTTCCATGCAAGGGGTATATATCGTAAATTTCTGAAATTTATAACTAGAGGGGCTAAAAATGTCATTATTCTAAAGTTATAACTATAAGGACCTATCTTGCCAAGTTCTAAAGTCAAAGGTTTAAATTATATATACTTTATATATAAAGGACTAAACTTGTAAAAGTTTATAAACCAAGGGTATATATTGCTATTTTTGCAAACTTAAAAATATAAAATATAATATTTTTATATAAATTATAAAAATATATATTAATATTATAAAACCTGATTTTATTAAAACCCGACACAATTATCGTTATTAATCATCGATCGGCGCATTATAAAACAATTACGTTATATATTTAACGTAATTTATCATCGACTAACTTTTGAAGAAACTTAAATCTTTATCGTATCCACGTTTACTATGGAGCTTCATGTAAGGAGATTCCAATTTGGGTGTATACGTTTTGACGAGTTTACAGATTTACCGAATTTAAAGTGACTTGGCGTCTCAAACGTTTACTACATGACCTCTGAAATTAGCAATGTCCAGAACATGATACAATAATTCCAAAATTATAAATCAAAGTCTACGTGAAACTCTATAAAGTTTGAAACATAACAATGAAACTAAACTTGACATATTATCCCGTTGTGTACGTAGCCGATTCTTTTCACTTGATATACTTTTGCCATCAATCAGATTCCCCCTGTTAAGGTGAGTTTATAGCCTCGCATTTTAAATATTCTAATATTTCATAAACCCGCGAGGGGGATACATGCTATAAACCATGAATGCAAGTGTTTTTTCAACTGTATGTTATCCTGATATATTATTGCCTAAGTCCTTACTTTTGCCATTAAGACCCCACTATCATGAACCGTTAATTACTTTTCGGAGTAAGCGCGAATGCTGTGAATAGATCTATTTGGGACTAAGCTTCCCCGTTGGTGTACCTATACTTTCTGGTAACCAAACGCACTTCATTTGAAACACTATGCGGGTGTTTGGCAAAGGCACCCGTTGGGGCAACTTATTATGATTATTGATTATCTCAAGGTCTCGGTGCATGAGCTTAGGGCAATAATATTGTTTTCTATAATAATTGTACTCATTGCAATTATTACACTTATGGGTGTATAACAACGTAACCCACTATTGAACTTGTATTCAAACTATTTACCATAAACCTATGAATATCACTCAACCATTGTGTTGACCTTTTTAGCATGTTTATCTCAGGTATTTGAGCAACTTATGGCACGGAGTGGCATGGACTTGAAGATGGCTAAACTGTTATCATTCAAACTTTATGTTTTCATGTAGATTTTAGGACCTCTGTTTGTAAAAACTCTGATGAAATAATGAATGATAACTTATCTTTTAAAAACGTCTCTTGAGTCATTTTTCTATGATTTAAACTGTTGCACATGAAATAATACCCCAGATTAGCTTCCGCTGCTATATGTCAAAAATGGGGGTGTTATAGATTGGTATCAAGAGCCAAGGTTATAGAGAACAAGGTTGAAACCTTAACTATAACTACTTTTCTTTTTCCATCCAAGAAAGTCCTCCGTGCCACTACATCTTCCGGAATAGTATGTAAAGTACATAACTATTATACTATTATATAAATAACTTATGTTATTTACCACTGGGTTGTTAACAGAGCGATGTCTTCTCCTAGCCACCCTACTTCCAATATTGAGGATGCTTTTTCCTCTAACTTTCTTGACTATATCCCGGCTTCCCCAGACTATGTCCCAGCTTCACCAGGAAAAACTTATTCTAGCTCTTCAAATAACTCATTTGGTTTAGTTCCAATAGCTTCACCAACTCTTTCACTTTTTCATGATGACCCCTATATGAAGGTCATGCATGTATACTATGCTAAAGAATCACCTATTCCACCACCAACTATTGTCCCTCCATCTTCATTGCTATCTCTACTGTTATGTTTATTCCTTATAGATTCACTTTCTTCCTAGAATTATTGCCACATAAGAAACAAGGTCGTAAGCGATCACCTCCTCTACTTCTACCATACCTTACGCATTTAAGATAGGAAAGCTCTCTTCGACAAGTCTATGAACAAATGAGGAGCAAACTGAGGAATTTGAATCATCTAGATGAACTCTCTCTCGACCGCATTGAGCACATAGAAGACAAAATAAAAGGTCTCGAAAATGGTCGGGTGATCATACAATAAGATTTTGACAATCTAGAAGCTGAACTCCGAGAGTCTCATACTTAAATTGCTAAACTTTAAAGAAAGCAAATGGGAAATAACAGCAATATAGCTCTGCTCGCTTTAGGCTGTGCAAAAAAAAAGGACCCATCCGGACTACAGATTAGAAACTAGTTAATAGCTTTGTTAGAAACCTAGCCACTGGATGTGTGGTATAAAATAACAACACTAGTCAAATTTTAACTATGTACAGTCCAAAGGCAAGTCACTTCATGTAAAATAAAAATGGTGATCCATTTTATATATCCTCCTATGTTCTATATACATCCCGTCTTCAGCATTAAAGAATCATACGTGACTTCTAAATAAATCATAGATACTTATTTGATATGAATTGGTCTTGAATTATCTATGATATCACTATTAGTTGACAATGTTTTTTTGAATCTTACGCCATTATAAGAATTGTGATTATCATACCTTATTACGTGTTCTCTTATGTTGATAGAATGCCTCCCAAGGACGTCAACATCTGAAGCACCAGCCATAACTCAGGCTGCCATCAAGAAACTAGTTGCTGATAGTGTTTTCACAGCTCTAGAAGCATAAGCCGCTAACATGGCAAATACTGATAATACCACCAGAACCAAGAATCTCCTGTACAATGAAAGTGTATCTGACAAAGAGATCATGAGCTTCAACCATCAACTCAAAGGTACGAAAGGCGTTGTTGGACTTATCTGCTGGTTTGAGCGAACTGAATCAGTGTTTTCCATATAATTGTACCCGATGATTGTAAGTGAAGTTTAGCTACTGGTACTATTAATGAAGAAAGCTCTATCCTAGTGAAATTCTTTTGCCCAACCATAGGATAAGCACAGCTAACAAGATTACCTGGGTTGAATTCAAGAAACTTTTGATAAAGAAATATTATACCGAACTGAGTTCCAAAAAATGGAAGACATTTTTACCAACTTACGATACAAGAGGGAATGATCTCAAGACATTGTTGCTAAGATTCTAGGAATTGGCCAACCTTGTATCCCACTAGGTGGCCAGAATTCTGAGAAAATGATGGAAGTTTTCATTGGGGGATTGCCTCAAAGTATTAAAGGGAATGTTACCGCCTTTAAACCTCAAACTCTAGAGGAAGCCATTAACATAGCCCAGAGGCTAATAGATCAGGTAACAAAGCACACTCCGGTGCAAGTATCAAGTGATCACAAACGAAAGTTTGACGACAGAAGAACTTTCAACAACAACAACTACCGTAACACCAACACCAACAACCACTATAATAATCACCAACCACAACAGAACAAAAGACAGGAAACCTTCAGGTCTTATGCCGTCACTCTAACTGAAAACAATGGGTATATTAGAAACTGTCATTTATGTAAGAAATACACTCTGCATCACACAAGACCTTGCATTGTTAAGTGTAATACTTGTAACAAGGTGGGCCATCTGACCAAGAACTGCAAAAACAAAGGGCCAGCCACTGGAAGTAATCTGCTACCAGTGACAGTTACTTGTCATGCCTGTGGAGAGAAAGGGCATTATGCAAATCAGTGCCGAAAGACCACCAACAACAATGCCCAGGGAAGAGCCTACATGTTGAGGGATAGGAATGCTCACCAAGACCCGAACATAGTCACGGGTATGTTCCTTCTAAACCAACATCTAGCTAGAGTATTATTTGATTCTGGAGCCGATAAAAGTTTCGTATCCATATCTCTTGCCTCTATGCTAAATATTCTACCTATTATAATAGATACCTTTTACAATATCGAAATGGCTGACAAAAACTTAGTAAGCACAAACACCGTTATTCAGGGTGCAACTCTGACTTTGTTAAACCAACCTTTCGAAATTGATCTTATGCCGATCAAACTCGGTAGTTTCGACGTCGTCATTGGTATGGATTGGTTATCCAAGTATCATGCTAGAATTATTTGTGACGAGAAATTTGTCCACATCCCAATCAAAGGTGAAACTTTGATCATCCGAGGTGACCAAAGTAAAACCCGACTAAATCTTATATCCTGTATAAAAACCGAAAGATATATATCTCGAGGTTGTTAAGTTTTCGTAATCTAAGTAATGGAAAAGAAGTCAGACGAGAAACGACTAGAAGATATCCTGGTAGTCAAAGAATTTCTGGAAGTTTTTCCTGAAGATCTACCTAGCCTTCCTCCCGTTCGCTAAGTAGAATTCCAAATCGATCTAATTTCAGGAGCGACACCAGTAGCCCGAACACCCTATAGATTAGCTCCTTAAGAAATGCAGGAACTATCTAACCAACTTCAAGAGTTAGCAGACCGAGGTTTTATCCGACCAAGTACTTCATCCTAGGGAGCTCCTGTCTTATTTGTCAAAAAGAAAGACGGATCTTTCAGAATGTGTATCGATTACAGGGAGTTGAATTAATTTACTGTAAAGAATCGTTACCCATTACCCAGGATTGATGACTTATTTGACCAACTTCTAGGTTCGAGTGTCTACTCGAAGATTGACTTAATATCAGGCCATCATCAACTGAGATTAAGGGATGAAGATATTCCCAAGACTGCTTTCAGAACAAGATACGGACAGTATGAATTTCAAGTAATGACATTTGGTTTAACTAACGCGCCTACTGTATTCATGGATCTCATGAATCGTGTGTGTAAACCATACTTGGATAAATTTATGATAGTATTCATCGATGATATTCTTATCTACTCCCATAACAAAGAAGAGCATGCAAATCATATACTCAAGAAAGAGAAGTTGTATACCAAGTTCTCCAGGTGTGATTTCTGGATCAGTATCGTGTAATTTCTTGGGCACTTAATTGATAGTCAAGGACTTCATGTTGACCCCGCCAAGATTGAAGCAGTTAAGAATTGGACATCTCCTACTACACCCACAGAAATACGTCAATTCTTAGGACTTGCCGGCTATTATCGAAGATTTATCAAAGATTTCTTGAAGATTGCAAAGTCTTTGACTGAATTAACCCAGAAAAACAAGAAGTATATATGGGGAGAAAACCAAGAGTCAGCCTTCCAACTGCTAAAACAGAAGCTATGTGAAGCTCTAATCTTAGCATTACCAGAAGGAAATGACGATTTTGTTGTTTACTGTAATGCATCCCATCAAGGTCTGGGAGCGGTGTTAATGCAAAGAGAGAAGGTTATTGCATATGCATCCCGACAACTTAAGCCTAATGAAGAAAACTATACCACTCATGATCTCGAATTAGGAGCAGTAGTGTTCGCTCTCAAAATTTAGAGACACTATCTGTATGGCACCAAATGTACTGTTTTCACTGATCATAAAAGTCTTCAGCATATCTTTGATCAGAAAGAGTTGAACATGAGACAACGCCGTTGGCTAGAATTGCTTGCAGATTATGATTGTGAAATTTGCTACCATCCTAGAAAGGCAAATGTTGTAGCAGATGCCTTAAACTGGAAGGAACGAATCAAACCACTCCGAGTTAGATCATTAGTTATGACCATTCATCCAAATTTCCACACAAATTCTCAAAGCTAAAATGAGGCAATCAAGGAGAAAACTCAAGGCTGAAAAAACTTACGAGAATGGACAAAAGCATTTGAAATACGTCCCGATGGAACTCGTTGTATTAAAATACCAAAGTTGGTTACCCACTTTTTGTATATTCTGAGGAGACGTAATCATGCTGGTCCATAAATCCAGTATTCCAATCACCTAGTTTTGACAATGATGTATAGGATCTAAAAGAAACTCTATTGGTGGCCTAACATGAAGGAAATCATCGTTGAATATGTTGGCAAATGTTTGACATGTTCTAGAGTTAAGGTATAATGTCAGAAGCCATCCGGCTTACTGGTACAACCAGAGATTCCTATGTGGAAGTAGGAAAGAATAACAATGGATTTTGTCATAAAACATTCCTAAACATTCAAGCGGACATGATCGCAATCTAGGTCATTGTCGATCGCCTTACCAAATCCGCATATTTCATCCCTACCTGAGAGACAGATAGTATGGAAACCCTTACAAGGTTATACATAAAAGAATTAGTCTCCCGGCATGGAGTACCAATATCTATCATCTTGGATCATGACAGTCATTTCACATTCGGATTCTGGCAATCATTACAGAATGCTTTGGGTACTCAATTAGACATGAGTACGACATATCATCCTGAAACCGATGGACAAAGTGAAAGAACCATCCAAACACTCGAAGACATGCTTCGAGCATGTGTTATAGATTTTGGAAAAGGATGGGAAAAACACTTACCATTAGTAGAATTTTCTTACAATAATAGTTACCATGCCAATATTAAGGCATGAACATTTGAGGTACTTTATGGTCGAAAGTGCAGATCACCTGTTTGCTGGGCCGAAGTTGGAGATGTTCAACTTACGAGACCAGAAATAATCCATGAAACCA
This sequence comes from Tanacetum coccineum, assembly GCA_026074375.1. NCBI lineage: Eukaryota > Viridiplantae > Streptophyta > Magnoliopsida > Asterales > Asteraceae > Tanacetum > Tanacetum coccineum. The sequence goes on from BQNB010167067.1 coordinate 9,808, forward strand.
CTGAAAAGATAGTGCAAATTCGACAACGCTTGCAAGCTGCAAGAGATCGGCAAAGAAGTTACGCCAATGTAAGGCGAAAGCCTTTAGAATTTCAAGTTGGAGATCGTGTTATGTTAAAAGTGTCACCTCGTAAAGGTGTCATCCGATTCGGAAAACGAGGAAAGCTTAATCCCCGGTACATTGGACCTTTCAAAATCCTTGAACGGATTGGCCTAGTAGCATATAAACTTGAGCTTCCTGAAGAGCTCGAGTACTTGTCCACAGTACTTTTCCATGTTTCATAATCTAAAGAAAATGCTAATCTGACGTAATCCTTGTCATTCCAATGAAAGAGCTTCAACTCGATGACAAACTTAACTTTGTGAAAGAACAAGTAGAGATCATGGATCAAGAAATCAAGCAAATAAGAGAAAGTCATATTCCTATAATCAAAGTAAGATGGAACTCTAAAAGAGGACCATAATTTACGTGGGAACGCGAAGATCAAATTCGTGCCAAGTATCCACATCTGTTTTCAACCTCCCAAGATGGCTCAAAAATTTAAGAAAGCTTCTCCATCTAAGATAGACAGTGACCTAGTCCTTGTAGATGAAGAACCTATCCAGAAAGGAAAACAAGTTAAGAGACCTGCCAAGAAGTATAGAACTAAGCCAGCAGCAGGTGTCGTCATCAGAGAGACTCCTATGGAAACAAAGTCTAAAAGTAAGGAAAAGGAAAAGGTGATGTTACTCGTGGGAAAGGAATTGAATTGATATCTGAAGTAGCTTTGACAGAAGAAGATCAGATGAAAGAAGTAAGAAAGAAGAGCTTAAGGGACTTTCACAAGACACATCCTAGTGGTTCTGGTACGGTTGCCAAAAAACCACCAAGTGTTGATAAGATCACACCTACTATCACAAGTGAAGGAACTGGTGTGACAGAAGATGACTCTACTGAGAGTGAATCTGAGTCTTGGGGAAATGATGAAGATGACAGCAACAATGATCAAGATTCAAGTAATGAAGACAGTAAGCAAGAGAATGAAAGTGAAGAGCAAGTATCTGATTCAGAGCAAGAAGAGGAATCTGAAGATGATGATCAAGAAGAGGAGGAGTATTTCATACTCCTTCTCCCACTAATGATAAAGATGATGATAATATGGAATCAGAAAGTGATGATGTGAATAAAAGCGATGAAGAAAGTGATGATGTAAATAAAAGCGATGAATAAAGTGATGACGTTATTAAAGGCGATAAAGAAATTTGGTACTAAGTGAGGATCTGAAGCCGGAAAATTGACGCTCAACAACGGAATAAAATTTAGAGATCTACTCAAGAACAATTTGTTTGAAGATGCCAGTGACAATTTCTATTAATAACAAGAAGACTGAAGTTCCTGTTACTGATTCCTTCTCGTCTCCTCTTTGGGCATCTAAATTCCTAAATTTTTTAGATATTCCTCATACTGATGCAGAAATTGTTTCTCCACTAGATGTTCATGTCCACCATGAAGTCCCAAGAACTCAGGCACCCACTCTTCTTACAATACCAGTTTCTGTTATCACTGAATCATCACCTGTATACACAAACATTCCTCAATCATCACAAACCTTCACACCTCCACCAATACTGACAACACCCAATCCATCACCGACAATTGAAACTACAAATCCTCTATCTACACTTCCTGACTTTGCATCGGTCTTTCGATTCAACGATAGAATAACAGCATTGGAAAAAGAAGTTGCTGAACTTAAAAAGGACCCTCTACACACTCAAGTGACAACTTTAGTTGATGAACATCTAGACACACGGTTGGGAGAAACCAGAGAAGAATTCATGAACTTCCTTTCGGAGTCACTCACGGCTAGAATCAAAGAGCAAGTAAAAGATCAGCTGCCTCAGATTCTGCCTAAGGAAGTGTCTAACTTCGCTCCACCTGTGATCGAAGCATTGATTAAAGAATCACGTGATGAAGTTACTCTAGCAAAGGTGTCTTCTCAACCACATTCTACTTATGAGGCTGCTTCTACACTTACTGAATTTGAGTTAAAGAAGATTCTTATCGACAAAATGGAGAAAAGTGAATCATATCTGGCAGCTCCCGAACACCGAGATTGCTATGATAGTTTGAAAAAATCTTACGATCTCGACAAAGATTTCTTCTTCTCTTATGATGTGTATTCTTTGAAGCGAAGCCGCAAAGACAAAGATGAAGACCCTTCCGCTGGATCAGACCGAGGGTTAAAGAAGAGAAAGCTAAGCAAAGATGCAGAACCAACCACTGGTCCAAAAAAGAAAGATTCAACATCTGGCTCTTCCAAAGGCACCAAGTCTCAACCGAAATCTTTTGGAAAGTCTATTCAATCAAAGGAACCAGTGTTCGAGGTTGCAGACTCAGACATGCCACAAGATCAAGAAGGGAATCTAGGTGATAATTTAGCAAACATGGAGGCAAGGAGGTGGGTAAGGTGCTTGGTGGTGATGTAGTAGTAAGGAAATATTGTATCACTGTTTGGGCTATCATAATCCAGAGGCCATGTAATATCGTTTGAGGAGTCAGGGAACTTTAAATCGTAAACCCAACAAACTCGTCAAAACAAATACCCAAATGGAACCCCTCAGATGAAATTCCCTAGTAACGTGATACGATAAGATTTTAAGTTTCTTCAAAAGCTAGTCGATGATAAATTACGTTAAATATATAACGTAATTAGTTTATAATGCGTCGATCGATGATTAATAACGATAAATGTGTCGGGTTTTAATAAAATCGAGTCTTATAATATTAATATATCAAAGTAATACGTTAAACTTTAAGAAGTTTTGAAACATAAACCATCACACTAAGACTTGACATATTACCCTCAGGTTATGTGACAAGGCCGTTACTTTCACTTGATATACTTTTGCCATCAATCAGATTTCCCTGTTAAGGTGAGTTCATAGCCTCGCATTTTAAATCTTTAAAATGTTTCATAAACCTGCGAGGGGGATACATGCTATAAACTGAATGCAAGTGTTTTTCCAACTGTATGCTATCCTGATATATTATTGCCTAAGTCCTTACTTTTGCCATTAAGACCCCACTATCATGAACCGTTAATTACTTTTCGGAGTAAGCGCGAATGCTGTGAATAGATCTATTTGGGACTGAACTCCCCGTTGGTGTACCTATACTTTCTGGTAACCAAACACACTTCAATTGAATCACTATGCGGGTGTTTGGAAAAGGCACCTGTTGGGGCAACTTCTTGTTATTATTGATTATCTCAAGGTCTCGGTGTCATGAGCTTAGGGAAATAATACTGTTTTCTATAATAATTATACTCATTGCAATTATTACACTTATGGGTGTATAAAAACGGAACCCACTGTTATGATGACTTGTATTCAAACTGTTTACCATAAACCTATGAATATCACTCAACCATTGTGTTGATCTTTTTAGCATGTTTATCTCAGTTATTTGAGCAACTTATGGCATGGAGTGGCACGGACTTGAAGATGGCTAAACTATTATCATTCAAAGTTTATGTTTTCATGTAGATTTTAGGACCTCTATTTGTAAAAACTCTAATGAAATAATAAATGATAACTTATCTTTTAAAAATGTCTCTTTTTAGTCGTTTTCTATGATTATGACTGTTGTACTATGAAATAATACCCCAGATTAGCTTCCGCTGCTATATGTCAAAAATGGGGGTGTTATAATGAGGATGGTATTGCTTGCTTCACGAATGATGAAATTTTTGAAAACCATGCATTGATGGGATATGAACAGCTTTCTACAAAACTTACTTTTCAAAAAGGTTAATTCTCACCTCAATGGAAATTTCTGATACATACCATCCTTCATTGTATAAGTTCAAAATCAACTGCTTTGAATAAATTTTCAACTAATTTGGCTTTAGCAGTTATATGTTTAGCAAAGGGTCAAAAATTTAATTTTTCTAAATTAGTTTTTGATGGTATGTTGAGGAACTTGGATCCAAATAGATTTTTAATGTATCTAAGGTTTTTACAACTCTTTTTGAATAACCAACTTAAAGATTTACCAGAACCTTTTAATGATACTTATGAGACACCAACACACAGTTAAAAGGTTTTCTCTAATATGGCAAGGAAAAGTAAAAAAAATTTAGGAAAAGTTACTCCACTTTTTGACTCTATTTTGCTGCTGTTAGATATTAGAAAAAGACTCGGTCACCCCGTGTATTTTACTGTTCAATATAGCTCGTAGTTTAATAGGTAAACGT
>BQNB010167068.1:0-14044 GCA_026074375.1 Tanacetum coccineum
CCAGACTTAACTTCTATAACTAACAGTACTAACTATTTTCTATCAGTACTAACTATAACTAACAGACTTAACTTTAATACTATCAGTACTAACTATACTACGTTCCTTTTATAAGCTTAAGGAACCCTAAACGCGTTAAGAGATAATGCTTATCTCTTCCTAGATTAACGCTAAGTGATAACTATTACTATAATTACAAACAGACTTAACTGTCTGATTAAACAGTATTAACTTTAATACTGTCAGACTTAAGTTAATGCTGGCAGTCTTAACTTGCTCTACCAGACTTAACTTCTATACTAACAGTACTAACTATTACTCTATCAGTACTAACTTGAACTAACAGACTTAACTTTAATACTAACAGAATTAAGTCTGTTTACAATATTTTCCTAACAGGAACCACCTATGTAAATGTTGAGGTTTTGCCGTTTCAAGGAGCATGGACTTTGGCTCTTACAATATTTATAAATTAGATATGGACACATGGCTTGTATAGTGTCAGGATTTTCTTAAGTGTTTGAAAACTTGTGTGTATTTTATCTTCGGGTATTCAAATAGGTTGAAAGGTTCAATTCTTAGAACACCCTGATTCTTGAATATTTGAACGTATAACTTACTAAGTTGGAAATTCAATCCTCATGACATTTTCATCTATGCACTTGTTTTGTTTGATGTTTAATTTTCATGCAAAGGAATTGTACTAAATTAGGGAGGATTGTTGGAAATTCGTGCTATTGTGAGAATCGGATCATACTTGGAAACGGGTTTGGAGGTACGGAGTATACACCTATCAAGTCATTGATTCCCCCTGACTCCTTTAGTGGTTAGCTTAATGTCTATTAAATGGGCGGTTTAAACATTTAATGTTTGTCAATATGCCTATTAAATGGGCGGTTTCTAGTTTGACTTAATGACCATAATTATGGTCATGTAACTACTGCATTTATAAAGGAGGTTATGAGAACTGGCCAATTAATGCTCATAACACCTTTTGACCAGGAGTTACAACTCTTTTGATTAAGAGTTGACATCCCTATAAATAGATATGGACATTTTTGCTTGAAACACACACCAACAGAAAACCTAAACACTTAGAAATGAAAGGGTTCTTGATTTGTGCCTAAAACAAGAACTGCACTTGGTTTTATCCCAATGAGGTATTCATGATACCCATGCATAGGTTTGAATAACCTTCTTTGGAAAGTGATTACACGACTTCAAGTGATATCCGGTAACCATCTTTGGTAATTAGCTAGGCTATTGATTATCTTCACCCTGTTCTGGGCTCACAACAACCAACACATTCTCATAGTGAATATAAAGATCAATATCCATGAAAAGCATAATCACATGCTAAGAGTTTGTTACCACTGACAGAAAACTACATTTCCTCTTGTAAAGACCTACTTGAAACCATCTTTTTGTCTACATCCACACCACGAAAAAAAGTAACCATGTTACAAGGGGAATCATCCATATTATCAGGACCTGTCCATATCTATAACACCACCTCCATTCCTCCTAAAATCTATTATTAACTTCTTTGGATATTCAACTGGCAAATTTTCAGGTTTATATTTTAATTATTAACTGTATTATTCTGTTTACGGATAGTTTCGTACTTAATTTAATCTAAAACTAAGAAGTTTTCCTGCGTATTGTGAAAACGCTTTTGAGTGCGTACTGATCTTAGACTATATCAGTCTACTCATTACAGGTAAATTATACTCGCAGCGGACATATTTTTATATGTCGCGTACGTTATTTTACGAGTTACGTAAAATAAATTCATACTGCATTCGCATGAATGCATTTGTATATTTTTCAACCATCACCAAAAATATCTAGATAATTATACACTCCTAAAAAGTCAAATTTTGAAAAACATTTTGGTTCCCCCCCCCCCTCCCTTTTTGTTGTTTGACCGAGTACACCATACATACACACATACTTTTTAGTCATTTTGCTTTGGTGGTCTTGATTTCTCAACACCCTCCCTATATTTTCTCAACCTTCTCATCTTATCATTCTATTAAAGTGAACACATCTCCGCAAGAGATCCACGCAAGTACCTAATCCATACTTGTATGTTTTGTCAAGGGTCTTCTTTCTCATACTATTTCTATTAGAATTGAGTCTCAAGGCTAGGTTAGGGATTGATTCTTAAATCAACTTTTATCATTCAATTGGTTGTAAAGGGAAGTCTTGTATATGAGAGATCAAGCCTAGATCATCAGGGATCTAGTTGGGGTTCGGTAAGCTTCCAAGTGGAAGTCTTTAGAGATTATAGGTTAGGTCAAATCATGGGTTCTTAGAGGTGGATTCTAAGGGCGGAATATCATAGGTAGTAACTCTTCTTTGTGAGCGTCGATCTTTGTGCATATCGGTGGAGTTAAATTGTAATACGGTTTGTAGTCTACCATAAGGATTATACTAGGTATAATATAGGTGTCATGGATTCGCAACTGGACATACGGAAGGACTAAACCCCCCTTCTTGAACCAGTATATATTGTGGTCTCTCTCTCTTTCTCTATCTATCTTCATCTACTTATTGTTTCTTTGCTAAGTAGATCATCACATCACTCGGTTTCTTTGAGACTTGAAGTTTTATAAACTATGAAGAAGTCAAGAAAACCGTATTCACTCCCCCCTCTATAGTTCTAAAATTGGTATCAGAGCGGTTTACTTAAGTTTTCAAGCGTTAAAGCCTTCCTGAGAAGTCGTTTTAAGTTGAAAACTTCTTTTTAAAAAATTTGAAATCCTAACTCTAATTTTTGAAAAAGTTGAGTAAAGATCCATGGCTCAAGAGAACTATGTTGAGGGGTGCTCTATGAAAAGACCACCTTTGCTAGAAGGCGGCGGGTTTTGCTTTTGGAACCCCACTTTGAGACTTACATTAAGTCCAAAGACATTAACTTATGGCAAGTCATTCAAAACGGCGATTTCTACTTCAAAATTGAAGAAGAATTGACTTGTATTCTGGTATGGGTTAGATTGCATGATGTTACTATTCAATTTTTTGAAGAGGATGGTATTAGTTTGATTGCTTCTTTTATTGGAAAACCTGTTATGCTTGATTCATACACTAGTTCCATGTGTAATGATTCATGAGGTCGGAGTAGCTTTGCTCGATGTTTAATTGAGGGTAACTTAGAAGCTGATCTCGTGGATGTTGTTACTACTGGTATCCCTTCACTTACTAGGGATGATTTCATCAAAGAGACCATCCGTGTTGAGTATGAATGGAGGTCTTCCAGATGTGATGTATGTAAGATCTTTGGTCATGTCCATGACCAGTGTCCCAAAAAGGTGGTGAGTCCTCTTATTGTTTCTACTTCTAATGCTGTTACTCCTACTATTGAGAAGAATAATGATGGTTTCCAAAAGGTGGGTAATAATAATAATAATAAGAAGAAAGGTCAATCCAAGACTACTAATGGTAGTCAGTTTGTTGGCTCCTCGGTCAAACAAAATCTTAGATATGAGCCAAAGGTGACAACTCGTGAACCAAAGAAGGGGCTACCAATGTGGGTAATACATCTAAATCGTCATCTATGGTGAAGTCTACTGGTAATTATTCCAAGAAAGGTAATATAACCACTTCTAATTCGTATTCTGCTTTGGAGAATGATGAAGAAGAAGATGAAGAACATGTTGAAAATGTGTATGATGAATCGGCTAACTTGTTTCCTAATTCTAAACCCGGTGAAAGTTCAACTTTCACGGTTGCTGCTGGTTAGCTTATGTAGTTGAGTTATTTGTTCTAGGTGCATTATTTTGTTCCTAGAGTTGTAAGTGCTTATGGTATGTCATAAGCACTAGTTTTAGGTGAATATCAAGCTGTTTAGCTTGAGGTTAATGTGGTACTTCAGCCACATTCTATTTGTACTTAATTTTTTCGGTTTTAATATACTTTATCGGGGTAACCCTTTACCAAAAAAAAGAATACACGTTGATTGAGTTGCTAAGCCAAAGACTCAGACAAAGATATACAAACTCTACACAACTCTACATCAATCTCTTTTCTTTTTCTTTTCTATTTTTTTGAATAAACTAATACATCATAACTTAGGGTTTATAAACACACCCCTACACTTACTTTTTTTTACTAACTCATAATAACAATCTAATTAATGACCCGAATTGAGATGGATCAACATAACATGGAGACTATCGAACAAATATGGGGGTAATGGTTTAACTTTTCTTCCCCATTCTTTCACAAAATAAATACTACCATGAATCCCAATCATCCCAAAACTGTATTTACAAGGATAAGGACTTAGCAACCGTGTACTCAAATAATTAACTTAGGTTAAAACAATAATGTACTAAAAACGAGTACATACAAGGTAGGCTAAGGCGATTTGGGTATAACGATTGGTTGTAGGGTTAAACAATGCTCTTCATTAATAGTCCGGATTAACTAGAAAATTACAAGAACCGTAAAAAGGATAGGCTCAGAGGGGTGTACTAGGGGTATCCTGCACTAAAAATGAGTGCATGGGAAGGGTGTGGGATAGTTATATGATCGAGGTGACCATCATAACAATTACATGTTTAAAACATGGGTTATACTAGTGCCTATTATCATTTAGCAAATCCTAATTCTCATTATGCGGTCTCGAGATGCATCACAAAAACAAGTTCTAGAATTTAATACATTACCTGTACACTCATATAATTTTAAACCGATACCAATGCTCTAGAAAAGGCGACGAAACCACATATACACATCCATAACAATGGAATAGATACACATGATTGCTCACTCATTAACTCAAAAAAGCTAAAGGTAAAATTATCTTGGGTATCAAAAATTGAAACCCGAATTCATATAGATCTAAAGGTGAACGTCACATTTTTAGGGTGGAATTTTGAGGGTTTTTGTGCTAGTCATACAAATTCCTATCCATGAGATGCTAATAATAATAATCAATTTTCGTCGGTATGTATCATAAATTTTTTTAAGTTTAGGTTAAAATTACCTTCTATGCTATGTTTTGATATATTACTCATTATTTAAGGACAAAGCAAATGGCAATTGAAAGAATAGTTTCTAAGGCTTATTTCCCCCCCGCACTTAAGTTGAACATTGTCCCCATTGTTCTTAAAAGTACCCGTAAAATGAATAAATGGAAAAGAAAACAAGTAAAAGAAACTAGTACTCCCTTGGTTTGCTCAATAATGGAGAAGAAACATGAGATAACTGGTTAAATCGTCCTCCAAGAATCGTCATGTAGAAACTTCATAAGAACTTCCAAGCCTCTTCTCATCAAATATAACATGTAAATCAAAGACAAAGATTGTTAGCCTTATTTTTATATAATTCGAACAAGAATGTTACCGGTCGTCTTATTCGTAATTAGTGTTGTTATCTAATAGGCTAGTCGGGTTTAACGGGCTTGAACTTTAAGCTAATATTGTCCATGTTTCAGGCTCAACTCTCAAGATAAGGCAAGCCCGACCCATTTAGAAAGCCCATACGCTAACTAGGAGGCTAAAGGTATAAATAGGACCCTCTCCACACATGGATAAGGTGTTGGTTATATTTAATTCATTTGTATATGTGTGTAATCAATCACCACTCTCTCTCTAATCTAATCTTCTAAGTTTCCTTTCTCTATTTTCTAGCTTATTCTATTTACCTTATTATTGTGTTGCTTATTGTTGTAAAGTGGATAATATCTAGGATAACAATTGGTATCAAGAGCCAATGGGTACTTAAGTGGTTAGTTTTGTGGCTTATATCCAATTTGTGGCTTATTTCTTCCACAATAAGCCCACAAATTGCTTTGGTTCTTAGCTTATTTGGTCTAAAGTTCAAGTTCTACACTTCTATATCTTTTAAGATTAGTTTGTGGCTTATTTGTCAAATTAAGCTCACGGTTTTGGCTTATTTAGGTTCTTGAATTTCTTGTCCAAGCTATAGGTTTAGTTTTGTTATGTTCTTATAGTTTAGCTTATAGTTAGTAGCTTATTTCGTAGCTTATTCCTTCTTTTTCATGACTTATTTAGTGTCAAATAGCTTATTGTTCAAGCTTTGTTCATAGCGGTGGTTTGTTAAAGGTTAGGATAAGTTTTGTACCCAATTTTGTTTGTTAGTCAACATTTTAGCAAGAAAACAAAAAATAGTACATGTAGAGGTTTGGCAATTTTTGTAGAGGTTTGGCAGTTTTCGTAGAGGTTTGGCAGTTTTCATAAAGGTTTGATACAGGTGGTAGTGGTTTACTCTTTTTCATGGTTTATCTAAACGAAACTCTACCCATTTGAAAAGTCAACAGTGGTTTGATACTTTATGGTGGTTTGTTCACTTTGCCAGAGGTTTGACACTTCGTGGTGGTTTGTTCACTTTGCAGCGGTTTGATACTTCGTGGTGGTTTGTTCTCTTTGCCAGAGGTTTGACACTTCGTGGTGGTTTGTTCACTTCACAGCGGTTTGATACTTCATGGTGGTTTGTTTACTTTTCCAGAGGTTTGACACTTCGTGGTGGTTTGTTCACTTCGCAGCGGTGTGATACTTCGTGGTGGTTTGTTGACTTTGCCAGAGGTTTGACACTTCGTGGTGGTTTGTTTACTTCGCAGCGGTTTGATACTTCGTGGTGGTTTGTGCACTTTGCCAGAGGTTTGAAACTTCGTGGTGGTTTGTTCACTTCGTAGCGGTTTGATACTTCGTGGTGGTTTGTTCACTTTGCTAGAGGTTTAACACTTCATGGTGGTTTGTTTACTTCGCAGCGGTTTGGTTCTTCGTGGTGGTTTGCTAGTTTATGGTGGTTTGCCATTTCATACTTAGACAAATATTCGTATAACATAAACTTGGACCATTAATCATCAAGGATTTATAACTTTTACTTGGAATTAACAAACATTTAACTCTACAACATGAAACCTTAACAACAAAAACAATTATTCATTCATGGTTTTCTCTTGATTTAGTAAAATCCCTAAAAGTCACGTATTTTCTCGGTTTAAATAATATATTTGTAAAATCCCATGAACGTTAATTGCATTAATTAAACCACTATCTCAATCACTTCATAAAACTTAAGATCCGATATCCATTCACAACATTAAAATGTCAAATACCAATAACAATTTGCAAACTCAAACATCAAATGATCTTCACAATGCCATCATGGAAGCAGGTGGTAAAGACTATCTACCAATGTTAACACTGGGTAATTACGTTCAATGGAAATCTAAAATCAAGAGATACATTGACACTAAACCTAACATTGAACTCATCCACTATTGCCTCCAGAATCCACCCTACAAATTTAAATGGATTGAGAAGACTGTTCCAGTTGCAGAAGGTAGGTCAGAGTCAACTATAGAAGGGTAAATGGAGAACTATAAGAGTGTTTTACAAGACATATGAGATCAATTGAATGCTATAGCTAAAGCTATTTAGATAATTCTCACAGGAATAGATTATGATATCTACTCAACAGTTAATGCTTGTCTAAATGCATGTGAGATGTGGAAAGCAATTAAAAGGTTGAAACAGGGTGAATCAATCAATGTTCAAGATTTTGAAACCAAATTATATTAGGAATTTGGAAAATTCACATCACAAGATGGTGAATCACTTGAATCGTATTACTCAAGGTTCTACAAGATAATGAACGAGCTTGTCAAAAATTAGTATGATGTTACCAATCTTTAAGTGAATGTTCAGTTCTTACTTCAATTACAACTAGAATGGCAAAGGTTTGTGACACTTGTTAAGCAAAGTCAAGAGCTGAAGACTGTCTTCTATCACAAACTTTATGACATCCTGAAGCAACACCATAATGAAGTCAATGAGATAAGAGCTAAAAGACTAGCACGTACTGCTAATCCATTTGCACTTGTTGCTCAACAACAATCAATTTACCATCCTCAAAACTATCCTAATCACTACACTCAGAATTACTCAACCATATCACAACCAGCTGCTACCAGAAACAGAGGTAAAGCAATTGTCAACTCTCCTCCCCCACTTATGATCAAGAACCTACTATGGTTGCTGAAGATGATGAAATGTCAAAGGAGAAGGAGATTGATAAACTTATGGCTTTAATTTCTCTATCATTTAAGAAAATATACAAACCTACCAACAACAACCTTAGAACTTCATCAAACACCAGTAGAGCAAATCAGGATAATACTCCAAGGATCAATAGAGGAATTGGGTATGATAATCAGAGGGCAGTTAATGTTGTTGGGGCTAGGGAGAATGTAGGTACACAGGTGGTGCAACAGTCTAGGATTCAGTGTTATAATTGCAAGGAATATAGGCATGTAGCAAAGGAATGTCAGAAACCGAAATGGGCAAAGGATGAAGCTTATCACAAGGAGAAGATGCTATTATATAAGTAAGAGGAAGCTAGAATTTAGTTGAATGCAGAACAAGCTGACTGGAGGGATGACACTGATGATGAACCTGATGATCAAGAATCGGAAGCACATTATATGTACATGGCACAGATTCAAGAAGTTACTCTAGATGATGCTGACAATTTTGGACCCATTTTTGATATTGAGCCATTACAAAAGGTACAAAATGATGATGATAACTATAATGTGTTTGCCAATGACCGAGAACACCCTGAGCAACCTGAATCTGTTAACGACGCATATCTGGAGGAACAAGGTAATACTAACATCACTATTGATTCATTGGATATGAGTACTAACGGAGAAACGGTTGACCAGGATGATGATCATTTTGCCAAAGAATGTGATTTGCTTGCTTCTTTAATTGAGAAACTAAAATGTGAAATTAATGACAACAAAAACCATAATAAATATTTGGAATCATCAAACAAGGCTTTAGTTGATAAACTAAAAGGTGAAATTGAGGATTTTAAAACCAAAAAATAAAAGTTTAGAATCATCAAATAATCATTTCAAAGAAGCAAACAATGAACTGTCAAAGACTAATCAGCTTATATTCAAAAGACTCAAAAGTTCCAAGCTAAAACTGATAGGTAATCCATGATGTGATTAGCGTCAAAGGGGCAATTGATTGTATGCAAAAGCTAAAGGTGATTTAATGTCATACAAATGGAATCTTATAAGTCATTAATGAATATACACGAAAGATAAACGATTTAAATACTAACAATTTCATAATGAAAATGAGTCTTTTAGCACATCAAGACCCCATCTCCATAAAGTCAAAGAAAAAGAGGCTTAGATAATTTTACAAAACATCGAAAAGACAAAGAAATTGAAAAAGGTCATTGCTTTAAGAAAATAAGTCAAAGCTTTGGATGATAATTTTTTCCGAAACCCGTCAATCATTCTAACAGTGAATATGCTTAATCAAAAAATGTAAAACAAGTTTTGTATAAACCTAAGTTCCTCAAGAAAGCTCAAAATAGTGAATCCTCGTCTGTAAGATATAGTGCTATAAATGATAATAATGTTTTAATTTTAGCTCCTGAATCCGACAAACCTATTCATCTATGCCCAAGAAGGCGATCAAAATTAAGATGATTTAATCAGAACCATTGATTATAAGAACTTTGAATAATCCTTTATGAATTTGTTCGTATCCACAACGTGAAAAGTCGCTGAATAGAGATATTTTTTCAGAAAAGGTCAAAATGCAGTCATACACATGTCAAGAATTATAATTCAAAGAGTCCTTTTAATAAACATAACACCTTTGTTAAGAAAAAAGGATGGATGAATCCAGTTTTCGTGGGACAAAATTGTAAAACACAAAAGAACTTTTCAAATTAAAAGTAGAGCTGACACAATTTTTTGATGTGAGTGGAACGTTGCAAACAAACAATCAGTCTAAAATAACATATTTTAGAGGTCACATAGATCCGTTATTCAAATTACAATCGAAAAGAAAATTTTTCCCCAAATTCGAAAAATCCAATGCTGATTTAGAAAAAATTCACGTTAGTGTTTTTGAAAGAGAAAAATGGTTGCTGAATTAAGATGCTTTAATTCTCTGCACATGATGATAGACTCTCTCAAATCTCAACGGTGAAACTCAAAAAACACAGTTTTTGAATGAACTTGACGAGACTTTCCAGGGAATATATTATGCTGAAACACTGAATTGTTAAACTGTTGTGTATACTAGTCTTGATGTAATCACTGATTTATCAATGTGATTATGTGACCAAGATGTCAAACTGAATCATCTTGGAAAAAGAGCTTTTCAAAAAGTTATACACGTCAAAGAGTTATAAGCACTCCAACAACATGCTATCGATCTTGAAACTGCCTTATCAGCACTGTCAAAACCGTAAAGAACAGATAAAAAATGACAAAGCTTTCAAAGAAAATCAGTCAAACGCACTTTTGAAAGAATGTGAACAATATTTTGAAATTCAAGACTTGAAAGATCAATTACAAGATAAAGAAATTGCAATAAGTGAATTGAATAAACTCATTGAAAAGATGAAAGGAAAATCTGTAAAAACTAAGTTTGAAAAACCATCGGTTATTCGACAACCTAATGCTTTTAAAAGTTAAAGACAATCAATTTTAGGTAAACCGGCTACTTTTTCAGATTCTCTTGCAAAGATAGATTTCTTAAAGTCAAAGTCAGTTACCATAAATAATGTGACCAATGATTTTTCAAAACCAGTCACTGCACAGATTTTGCCTCAGAATTTAAAGTCAATTTTAAAGAACATAAAACTAACAAACGCGTGTCTTTCTCTACAGGAGTAAATCCCACTACTAGTGTTAGCAGCCACAGCTTAAGAGCAATCAATTGCAAGATAGAGTCATGCCTAACAATAGTCAAGGGAAGAAGAAAGAAGTAGAATACCATCATAGAAATTTTAATATTTTCAAATAATAAAACGTTTGTAACTGTGTGTAATGACAGTTTGAATGCTAAGACCTCGAATGTAAACTTTGTTTGTGTTACTTGTGGAAAATGTGTGTTGAATGACAATCATGATATATGTGTTTGTCATTATATTAATGGCGTGAATTCTAGGACTAAAATGCCTATGGCTGTGCCTATTAGTACTAGAGAACCCAAACGAATTGTGAACCAATCTGTTGCAACACCTCTTAAGAGAACAGTTGCTTCAGAATCCACTAATCAGAAACCTAGAAGCAAAATTAGGAAGAAATATGAGCAGATTAGTAAGACATGTAAATGGTGATACTCTAAGATCACACCACTAGGATATAAATGGAAACCTAAGACTAGTACAGTGAATGTTAAACCAAATGTTAGTATGCCTCTAGGAATTAAGTCTAGAAATACTACTATTTCGGAACCCACGACTCTTAGGAAATCCACCATATCCAATACTCCATCGTCTTCTAATTCTTTTGCAGCTCGTAGAGATAATTATATTCATCATCGACTCTGGGTGCTCAAAGCATATGACAGGAAATCTCAAGCTTTTAAGTAATTTTATAGAGAAATCTTTGGGTACGATGAAGTTTGGAAATGATCAAATTGCACCGATTCTTGGTTATGGAGATCTGGTTTAAGGAAATATCACTATCAAAATGGTTTATTATGTTAAAGGGCTGAATCATAATTTATTCTACGTTGGTCAATTTTGTGATGCGGATTTGGAAGTTGTTTTTCGGAAGTCTACATGTTACATCCGTGATTTGAAGGGAAACGATCTACTCACAAGTTCTCGTGGATCAGATCTTTACTCAATCACCCTTCAAGATACAACTTATCCTAATCTAATTTTCTTAATGGCTAAATCTATCTCGTTACAAGCATGGTTATGGCATCATCGTCTTTCTTACTTGAACTTCGATTCCATTAACTTGCTTTCAAACAATGATATTGTGATTGGTCTTCCAAAGTTAAAATTCATCAAAGAACATCTTTGTTATTCTTGTGCGTTGGGAAAAGCCAAACGAAAGTCTTTTCACATAAAAACTACCCCGAGCTCCAAAAGACGGTTACAACTTCTACACATGGACCTATGTGGTCCCATGTGGGTAGAAAGTATTAATGGAAAGAAATATGTTCTCGTAATTATTGATGACTACTCCATATATACTTGGACTCACTTCTTGAGGTCTAAAGACGAAACACCTGAAGTTCTCATTGATTTCCTCTGACCTGTTCAAAGAGGACTTCATGCTCAAGTAAGAATCGTGCAAACCGACAAAGGCACTGAATTTTTGAACAAAACTCTTCATGCATATTTTGTATAAAAGGTATAAAACACCAAATGTCAACTGCTCGAACACCTGAACAAAACAGCGTTGTCTAAAGACGAAACCGTACTCTTGTTGAGGCTGCTCGAACAATGCTAAGCGCCGCTAAAGTTCCTTTGTTATTCTGGGCTAAAGCAATTGCAACAACATGTTTTACTCAGAACCGTTCACTCGTAATTCCACGACATGAGAAAACACCTTACCACATCATCAATGGTCGAAAACCGTCTGTTAAGTTCTTTCACATTTTTGGCTCTCTTTGCTACATTGTCAAAGATGGAGAAAATCTTGACAAAATGAAGGAAAAAGGTGATGCGTGTATTTTTGTAGGGTATTCTACTCAGTCAAGAGCTTATAGGGTATATAACAAGATAACAAGAGTAATAGTCAAAACCATTCATGTTAACTTTGATGAATTGCCTCAGATGGCGTCAGATCACATTAGTTCCGACCCCGTTCCACAATGTTCGACGACGACACTTGAACATGACAGTTTAAGTCCCGGTCCCCAAAGTTAAGAAAATGTTCCTCAAGCAGCTGAGATACTAACAACATCAAATGAGTTGGATTTTCTATTTAGTTCGATGTTCGATGAATTACTCAACGGAACTACTCCAGTTGTGTCAAAGCCTTCCGCTGTAAATGCTGATGATGCAGCTGATAAACGTCAACAACATAACATAACTCAATCTTCTACAACAACCGTTTCTGCAGATATACCTCCATTGAACATTCAAACAACACCTGAAACTACAAATCAAGCACCAACTCAAACACCAACTGTGACTTCTACTGAGAACATTAATCAAGCAGAAACTCAAGGAGAAAATGCACAAGTTGAAGAAGACAAATTTATCAACATCTTTAGTACACCAGTACAAGAACGAGGGGAGACATCGTCTTGTCCTGTTGATTCGTCAAACATGCATATATTATATCAACATCCTTCTGCACATCGTTGGACAAAAGATCATCCATTAGAAGAAGTCACTGGAAATCCCTCTCAGTCAATTAGAACAAGACGTCAGCTAGAAACAAATGGCGAGATGTGTATGTTTGCACTCACCGTGAGTTGAACCGAACCAAAGAACATCAAAGAAGCCATGGCTGATTCTGCATGGATTGAAGCGATGCAAGAAGAACTTCACCAGTTTGTTCGATTAGATGTATGGGAATTAGTCGGCAGACCACACTGTAAAAATGTCATTAACATGAAGTGGTTCTGGAAAAACAAACGTGATGATGAGAATACTATAATTCGCAACTAAGCCTATCTTGTAGCTAAGGGATACAGCCAGCAGGAAGGAATCGACTTCGAAGAGTCATTTTCTCTAGTTGCTCGATTGGAAGCTGTCCGGTTATTCATTGCGTATGTTGTATACAAATCATTTCTAGTATACCAGATGGACGTAAAGACAGCTTTTCTTAACGGTCCTCTGAAGGAAGAAGTGTACGAAAACCAGCCAGATGGATTCGTAGACCCACATCATCCTGATAAATTCTATCGTCTCAAAAAGGCATTATACGGACTCAAGCAAGCTCCAAAAGCATGATACGATAACTCTCCAACTTCCTGGTATCCAAAGGATTCTTAAAAGCTTCTATTGATCCAACTCTGTTCATTACTAAAAAAAGGGAAGACATATTGCTTGTGTAACTTTATATTGATGACATTATTTTTGGCTCTACGAACCCAAAACTTTTAAAACGGTTTGAAAAACTAATGCACAACAAGTTTGAAATATCTATGATGGGGGAGTTGAAATCCTTTTTAGGAATTTAGATTTGCTAATCCCTACGTGGTTGATAAGTGCTTAATTACACATATCTTTTACCTCTAAAAACAAGCTTAAATGACCAAAAACAGACAAAAACTGCCAA
>BQNB010167071.1:0-14043 GCA_026074375.1 Tanacetum coccineum
AAAAAGATAATGTGTACTTACCTAAAGAACATGGAAGGATACAAGCTCAAAGATTTGAAGATGAAAGAGTTTAATTCTATCCAAGAGATGTTTTACAGATCATTCAAAAGGGTAAATACATTTGAAGACTTTAGAACAGAGTTGGTGAAAGGCAAAGAAAATAGAGAAGGAACAGAGCTGGTACAAGAGATTACAAAGAAGCAAAAGGTGGAAGATGACAAAGAAACAGCAAAGCTTAAACAGTTAATGAAAATCATTCTAGATGAAGAAGAAGTAGCAATTGATGCTATACCTTTGGCAGTTAAGTCTCCAAGTATTGTTGGCTGGAAGATTTATAAAGAATGAAGAAAAAGCTATTATCAAATAATGAGAGCTGATGGAAAGTCTCAAATGTACATGATCTTTA
This sequence comes from Tanacetum coccineum, assembly GCA_026074375.1. Classification (NCBI taxonomy): domain Eukaryota; kingdom Viridiplantae; phylum Streptophyta; class Magnoliopsida; order Asterales; family Asteraceae; genus Tanacetum; species Tanacetum coccineum. The sequence continues at coordinate 407 of BQNB010167071.1, forward strand.
GTCAAATGCTTAAAAGTTTTGACATGGAAGATTTAGAAGATTTGTACAAGTTGGTAAAAGCTAAATATGAGTCAACAAGCCCAGTAGAAGACTTGGATTTGTTGTTATGGGGTGATTTGAAAACAATGTTTGAACCACATGTAGAAGATGCAGTATGGAGGAATCAACAAGAATACAAAGTGTTAGATTTGAAGTTGTATAACTCTTGTAGAGTACATTCCTTGATGATGCAACATGTGTAGATTTATATGTTGGTAGAAAAGAAGTAACCCCTTGCACCACTTACACTTTCAATGATGTTGGAAAAGAAGCTTAAAATTGATTATGAAAGTGAAATAGCTTATCAGCTTCTTAAATTTATCATAAAACAGCTTAAGAGGTAAAGAAGTGTTTGGAAGCATCCTTCTGGTGTTGATGAAGCTTTAAATGAAGAAACATGATGATTTTGAAGAAGAATATCAAGTTTAGGGGAGGATTGTTGGGATTAAAAGTCTTCTTGATGTTGTTTGAATTACTGCTGCTCATGTTTGTGTTAATGCTGCTCAGCTGGAGTTAGTACTGCTAGTGAATATTAGTGCTGCTGATGAACTTTAAAGAAAATATGTTAAGTAGTTACTACTGCTAGTATAAAGTTAAGACTGCTCAGCTGAAGTTAATGATGCTAGTGAAAATATGCTTGAAATTACTACTACTAGTGAATATCAAGTTAATGCTGCTAGTTAGTACTACTTATATGATATGTATTAGGTGTTTATAGAAAAGATTTTAGATACTTAGGGAAGTATTGTAAGCCGACTAGGACTCTTTATGTATAAAAGGAGGTCCTAGGGCATAGAGTTCGATGTACCAAAAACCAAGAATCAATCTTAGTCGTATAATTCATAGCTTCAAGGTCTTTGTAACCCTAATACTTTGAGAGTATTCGTATTATTATCATTAATAATATTGGAGCTTGTTTGTTGAATTGTATGTTCATAAAATTATTGTTTCATTGATAATTCTTCTTAATATTAAAGATTAGATTCCGCATAATCTTTAATATATTTAAACAAAGCTTTTACTATAGTTGTGTTAGATTTATCTAATATAACTAAACCTTAAACAAGCTTAAGGAATTTGATCTATTAAAGTGGGATCAATAATATTTATAGCTAGATAGCCTACAGTTTGTGTAAAATTAAGTGAGCACCAAACTGAGGTTGTAGAGAAAGTATAGAGTGTGGAGTGTGTGTGTGTATGATGATGAGACCTCAAAAGAGAAACGTTGTATAATCATTGTGAGTGCCACTTTTGCTTCAAGCATAGCAAAATTCTGGCCAATGCATATATGAGGGCCACCACCAAATGGTAGATATGTGGCTTGTCCCTTGGTTGCCTTTGACACACCTTTAGAAAATCTTTCAGGGTTAAACTCGTGCACATCTTCACCCCATGTATCTTTGTCGTAGTGTGAAAGCAATATGTTTAATTGAACAAGTGTACCTGCAGGTAAGGTTAAGTTACCTAACTTTGTTTCTTCATGTAGCATCCTTCTTAGAAATACTGCTGGTGGATATAGTCTAAGAACCTCATGGAAAATTATATTTATCTGCAAAGAGGGGCGAATAAGATACAAAATAAATAAGACTTCAAAAATGCATGAAAATATATACTTTCATTATACGGAGTATTAGAAGTGCGAGAAAACTTACTACTTTTAGGTGGCTCAACCCATCAATATCTAACCTTTTGTCCCCGAAGACATGCAATACTTCCTCTCTAGCACGTTTTTGCCAATCTGTGTGGTGACCAAGTAAAATCATACCTATAAGGTCTTCATTGCTAATTTCTCCAGCTTTCATAGCAACCACTTATTTATCAATAATGTTCTTTATAGAAGCCTTTATTTCCCGATCAATCTCTTTCATCCTGTTGTTGCTCTTTGTCGGTAAAAATCTATCAAACTTATTTGATTAGCACAAAATACCCAAAAAGAGTACAAGTTTTAGTATCAAAAAAGAAGTACATTAGAAATTGAATTTTTGTTGTAATTTGTTCAATTTACTGCAATTCCTTTGAAGCGAGTTTTAAATATAGTTGAGAACAAACTTAAGAAACAAACTCACCTCAAAGCTGGAATGTAAACTGATTGTGCAGCCTTTATAACTAAAAAGCTTGTTCTCGTTGAAGTTTAAAAATCTTGCTTCCTTCCTCATAACTACTACTAAAAGCGTACGTGAAATTACATCAGCCGAAAACATTGAAAGATAAGTCCACACATCCACTTCACCTGAGCTTTCTTTGGTTAAAGTTTATCCCTATTTGTCCAACATCTCATTACAACTCACATAAAATGCATGTACCATATGCTGCAAAAGGTGTATAACAACGTCATTTTTTAGCTATCTAAGCATAATATTACATCTTGATATGAAATTAGAAATAGCAAGATACAAAAACCTTGAGCTTCTCTACATGGAACGCGGGATTAATTATTTTTCTATGTTTAACCCATTGATCAGCTTCGGCGTCGGATACAACTCTAGCTAACAACTTTGTCAATGGATTACCTCCCTTTGGCTTTTGATATTGATTATTGTTATTCAGAACCTCTCGTATCATAGTTAGTTCTGATAACTATAGCACGGGTCTTATTCCGAGCCATGTAAAACAAGTATTACCTATTTTAACAAGAACAAAAACAAACAAACAAAATTTAGGGTAGACAAGTATTAACATGCTAGTTCTTGGAGAAAACATTTAATAATACAATTATTACTCTGTGAAAAAAATGTAAGGACACATACAGTTATATGGGATTTTTTGTTCATGGGGTTGGGTACAAACTACGAAGGAACGACTTATTCGACAATAAAATTGTTTCGTTGGTGGGTCTCGGGTATCATACCCACAAGCTAGACATACCTAAAACTCCCCAAGGATGATGGGTTTACAAACCTGGCCATTTCCATACCGATAGTAATTCCTTGTTACTAACCAAACACCCCTTAAGTGTTAATGACAATAATTAAGATGTTTATCAGTCAAGTACTCCCTTTATCTTAGGTTAAGATGTCAATATTTCTATTTTGATTTATCTCAAAATAACTGTTTATATCACACAGTATATTTTAACCAATTGTTTTTCAAACTTCAAGATGACATTTGATTGATACATAACTAGTTGTCTCAAGTTTTTTTTAAACCACGTGCAACATGAAAGTGCTACATTTTATGGTAAACCCTAATAATACTTTATATACTACTCCTGCCATCTCAAAATTATTGTCCCCTCAACAAAAAACCACAATTTAAGAAAAATGCATTATTATCGTTCTCTCTTTCTTACTTTTTGGCAGAATGATAGTTTTACCCTTAGCTAATTAATTAAAGTCTTCCCTAAGTTTGTAGTAATAATTTTAAGCAAAGATAATATGATAAATTTATCAAACTAGCCTATTTATATTTAGTAGTGGACAATTAAATTAGAATATCACAAAAAAGAAACGTGGACTATTAATATGAGACGAAAGGAGTATTCGTGAAAACTCATTATGCTTTCTCTACTCTTAAACACCTCACCATACATCACAATTATAGGGTAAGGTACCATTGCGCCTACCGGCGCCAAATTGACGTAGACGAATTGGCGCCGCCAAACCGGCGCCACCATGCCAGTGCCAAATGTAAAAACACACCTTGGCGCCACTATAGTGGCATGGAAGTGGCATTAATAATGGCAAAAAAAAAACTAACCGTTTAATAACGGCTAGCTTTTTGAAAAAAAAATTAATAAATTTAATCCTTTTATAGACTATATATATGACCCCACTTTAACCAATTTATACACAACATTCTCTATCAAAGCACATACACTTTATCAACTAACATGAGTGATTCATCATATTCCGATACGTTCGATAACGATGATCTAAGTGATATCGAATTGCTTTTGAAAGCTGTTGAGTATGATCAATCGTTGCAAGTTGGAAGTTCACATACCCGTAATCCGGTCAACCGTGACTGTGATTTTGCTGAAGAATGTTTTACGGCCGATAATTTTGGGGCAAATGGTGATCCCTTAAAATATCCGGACTGCTATTTTAGACGTCGATATCGTATGAGCCGCAAACTATTTTAGAGATAGTCCAAGGTATTGAAACTTATATACAAACTGTCCATCCTCTTCCTGAACATTTTATATTCTTTGTGATGCGACCCGATGCTACGGGTCAAATGAGTTTTAGTGGTATTACAAAATACACATCCGTACACCAATTGGAATACGACACATCACCAGATGCATTAGACGAATACTTACAAATGGGTAAACATACCGCACGCGATTGTCTAGATCATTTTACTACGTGTGTTATTGAATTGTTTATGCCTGAATTTTTAAGAAAACTCGACTTCAATGACATGGAAAAGTTGTACACCGCACATAACGCGGTTCATGGATTTTCAAAATTGCTTAGAAGCATTGATTGTATGCACTGGAAATGGGTTAATTGTCTGAAAGTATGGCACATGCAATTTGGGAGAGGTGATAAACATACCTAATGTTAATGCTTGAAGTCGTTGCGTCATACGGTTTGTGGACTCGACATGCATATTTTGAGGTAGCGGGTGCGAATAAAGATCTTATTGTTTTAAATAATTCTCCGTTATTCGACAACCTTCTTAATGACATTGCCCCTATAGCTCTGTTTCAAGTAAATGGAGTTGGGTTTGACAATGGGTACCTCCTAGCTGACGGGATTCACCCACAGTGGGCAAATTTTGTAAAATCATTTATGGTTGCACGAGACGAGAAAAATGCCATATTTAAACGACGACAAGAAGTTGCTCAAAAAGATATTGAAAAAGCTTTTGGTGTCCTCTAAGGACGTTGGCATATGATAAGCCAACAAGCGTATGCTTGGACTATCAAAAAACTATAAACAATCATGTACACGTGCATCATATTGCATATCATAATTTTAAAAGATCAAAAGTATGCAATATCCGAAATGAACAACATTTATATTTGTTCGCAACAAAATATGCAATGTACGTGGATCGAGAGATGTAAATTGCAACGGATGAAAGCTAAAGAACTCTGTGATAGACATGTGTACGCAAGTCTTTAACGAAATCTTATTTTGCATGTTTAGCAACAACATCAACAAGGAAATTAGTTTATTAATAAGATGATTTATTTTTTTAATTTTTGTATCGTTTTTAATATTTCGTATGTTTTTTTTATTTTCGTATTGTAATTTGAATGAATATAATTTAGTTTTATTGAAATAACGAAAAAGAAAATAAAATTATGGGTTGGTAGGTGGGGACAAAAAAGGAGAATTTGGCATGAGAAATTGCATATTATGAGTGAATGGGGTGTTTTGGGTGTGAGTGTTAAAATGAAGCGTCGTTGAGGTGGAATGAAAAACTGAATTTGGCACCGAATTGGCATGTTATGATATCTTACCATCTTAGGGCGTCTATTATGAGTTTCAATAAAATGTTTAAAATACATGAAAAGCTTTATATTGTGTATCATCATAGTGAGTTAATGTTTCACGTCTATGTGGAATGAAGAGGTATAAAATCTTATACCTTTTAATAATTTAATGTATGTGTAATTGTTGATCATTTTATAAAGTTCAAAAAGTTTATACATAGTGCAAAGATATTTATAAAATCAAAAAATTTATAAATCACAATATTCTCATCGAAAAGATGTATAATTATAAAAGAATTCTTGTTATGGTGAAAAGGTAGATGTTTATATTACTTTTCTTCTTTCTTTTGAAACCGAACCACTAAAAAATAAAGACACATAACAGATTCTTGTTATAGTGTTGTTGTTACGAAGTTTTAAAGCTTTAAAGATCTAAACAAGAACCCATCATCTTGGTTATTTGTTTGTGTTTTAGGATTATCAAAACAAGAATTCATATGTATCATCTTTAGATCTTTAAAGCTTTGTTTAAACTCAGTGGCTTTGCGAAAGATTCTAATTGTATTTAGCATTTGATCTACCTACATGCTTATATGAACAAATAAATAAAGACTTTGTACATATCGTAGAACAGGTCATATTAAGTTATCGTTTATAGAGTACATGTGTGTTTTATGAGTGACATTTTTGTTACTGAATGGTGATATTTAATTTTAGAATTTGTAATTTATTAAGGGGGTGTTTGTGATTGCTTATTTAAAATAGTTTATGCGATTTGAAAACGGATAATCAAATAATCAGCTGTTACAAAATGTCATTTTGAAAAATAGTGTTTGGATTTGATTATGCTGTTTGATATCGCATTAATCAGATAATCAGTTTTTTATAGTGTTTGGCAAATCAGATTATTTATGACATGATATATAAAATGACAAAAAAAGACATTTAATTTTTTAAAAGGCAAACATATATGATGACTCAAATTTTAAAGTTTAAACGTATAACATTTTTACTACAAAACTTAACATACAAATTAACAATAACGATTTATTATGATACATTACTTTTAACAATTTTAATTATTAAACTATGAGTCATATATATTTATCCTTATCTCTTCCTTTTATTATCCACTCACTCTATCACTTTCATCACCTCTTTGGTTTCTCTTCCCTAAAACATGCAAACTAAATATTCATCTCCATCTTCAGTCATCAGTCATCACCGTTCTTCACCAACCCAAACCATGCCCCTTGATGACATGTTGAATATGACATACACATGTAAGAGTATTTTTTAGTTTATCTGTTACAAATTTCATTACAAGATCCACAAATCTATTTGTGTTAATGGATCAAAATTGTTTTCATTAAAAGACCCACGAGTTGTCATGAGTTTTGAGTTTTAACAAAGAAAGAATTGTGGGTTAATTTTGTAATTTTGCCATTACATGTGAATCGCGTTTTGCAAAAGCAGGTCCTCACCTGCTTTTTCAAAATGACATTTTGATGGGTTTCAAACGCAAATAAGTGATTTTCCACTTTTACCATCCAAACACATGTAACTGGATTATTGCGTTTTCAGACCGTAATAATCAGATAATCGGGGTGCAAACGCACTCCCAAACACCCCCTAAGTGTAGAATATATAATTAAGTCATTTGTGATTTAAATATATTTGGACTATAATGTAATTTAGCTTTTATGTGTATTTTATTTTGGCCAAAAACTACACTTTTTAACCGGAATTTGTTGTGCTCCTTTGGAGTTGAGATGTCGAAGATGAAGATGAATAAAATTACAAAATTATCCGTCTTTAAGTTTAGAGTTTAAAAATAAAGAAAATATAATTAGTTTTTAATGTTAGTAAATAGAATGTCTTTAGGGTTTATCCTACATTTAACCGGGAGTGACTGAGTAATCACAAAACTTGTTTCGTATATTATAACTTATAAGAATCTGGGTTGGCCAAGACCCACCTTTAAATTCTAGAAGTTACTGTACTACATATTTTATACTAGTAATTTAAAATTAGTCTGTTAATTGACAAATCGGCCTCTAAAATTTCAAAAATGATTAAAGCTTATATTTAAACGTAGATCATTTTATTGTAAGCACACATTCATTATAAACTTACATTAATTCAAACTTGAATGTGCTAATTTTGTTTTCCACATATTATGTAAAGGCATTATCACTTGTTACATGCTTCATATTGATTTGAACATGTATTCCTTACATTTTAATCCAATTTTTAGATCAAAATTTTTATCACACAAAAGATTTTAGTTTAATTGTGCATTGTTAGGTTTAGTCTTTATTTTAGCATAAGTCCAAGGTAGTCAAGTGTTAAGTTCGTTATTAGTCAAAATAAAGGGTCGTGGGTTAACTTGTTTCTCAAGCCCAGCCCATGTGTTTTAGGGTTTGTTCCCCCCCCCCCCCCTCATCTCTATAAAAGGAGGTAAGGGGGGAGGGATCTTGTACTTTATACTTTCAATACTAATCAACATTTGGTTAGGGATATATCTTGTGCGTGCTCTTTTTATTTTTTGTCAATCGCTATAGCTGTTGTGGTGTGTGTTCTTCTTCGTGATCGAAGCTATCTGTGCTAGTCACCAGGGTTGTTGGTCGACTAAATACCAACAAGTGGTATCAGAGCATTGGTTCGAAGGTGTGGAAGCGAGTCAAATCTTGTTGAAGGTTTACTTGTTGTTCGTTCTGCAACAGCAAGGGTTCTTGCGTTTAGTTTGTTAGACGTCGAGGAGCAGCAGGTATCGACGAAGAAGACGACACTACTTCAAAGAAGAATACTGTACTTTTTGTTGGGTCTACTTCTTTTAAAGACAAAGAAGGAAGCACGTGAATTGTAAGAAAAGAAATAATACACAGTAATTTGTTTTCTTTTGGAAGAAAACATCACGTGAATACATAGTGATTTTTATTTAATTGGTTTCAAAGACTTGGTATATAAAGTACAAGTACTTAAGGTTTATAATTAAATTATCACTTTGGGGTTTTTTAATTGTACAAGTTACTTGTTGGGGTTTTTTATTTTTTTGAGGGTATATCACAAGGTTTAGTCGATCAACAAAGGGGTTAAAAAATCACGGGAGCCAAGTTTAACATCGAGAAATTTGATGGAACTGGTGATTTCGGGTTATGGAGGATCAAGATGCATGCTTTATTAATCCAACATGGATGTGAAGCAGCTCTGGAGGTTTTACTTGCGGATATAGAAGCTCAAACTAAAGCTGAGCTAAACAAGAAAGCTCACAGTGCCGTGATTTTATGTTAGGTAACAAGGTTCTGAGAGAAGTTACCGGGGAGACGACTGCAGCATGGGTTTTGTCAAAGCTCGAGACTTTGTACATGACAAAGTCATTGGCTAACAAGTTGTACCTGAAGAAGAAGTTGTTAGAGTATGATCATGTCATAATAAATAATTATATGGCTAGACACATGTGTGCCTATGGGGTCACACACATATACACTGAGGTACCATTTTATATATCGTGTTTATTGTATATACGGTATATAAATAACCTACGTAACTCGGGATTACTATTAGGCTTCTAATTACTAAGTAAAGTACTTAGTTTATTGGACTTGAAAATCAAATGGGCAAGCCTATTTGAAGCTAAAGGAGGCCGGCCACTATGGAGGAAAAATAGAGGAATAAGATCAATCTTTTGGCGTATATTTGATATCTTATCATAATTTTGATAACAGCTTACCAAAAACTTCTCCCTCTCCCTCTCTCTTGGTTTTCATATGGAATAAAAGAAAACACATCTAGGGTTTGTGTTTTTTTGATCTATCACATTGAATCTAGCTTATTCAAGGTGTATTCCATGGTTACGGGGTTAAAGACTAGCATCTACGGGGTATACTAGGACGTGTAGTGTGTTTCTACATAGAGGTGATCTATTTTGATCACTTGGTTTCTAAAGGTAAATCGTGTGAAGAATGTTTCCATACACGCTGCAAAGGTATAACAATTGTTGTTTTTCATTCGATTAATCATATGACTATGGATCCGGCTATAGGTGATTGATCCACTGCGTTTTATATTTAATAATATGTTATTTATATGTTAAATCACCAATAGTGGTATCACAAGCCATCATATGATGTCATATGATTATCGTGTATGCGTAAAAGTGGCTAAAAACGCCTGTTTTTAATGGTTTCAAGAAGCAAATTTAAAATAGCCCCTAGGGCTTAATTTTAAAAAATATTTCCACCCTATGAGGGTCTAATAACCTGTGATTTTTAATCCCATAGCCATGGGTTACGCATACTTTAATTGGTATTGTTATCGGTTACGTGTAAAATGGCCTAAATCGCGTTTTTTGGTTCGATTCATGAATTTATTTTTAATCAGCCCTTGGGCAATTAATTCTGTAATTATATGATAATTAAAAGGTCTTAAAATCAGTGTTTAATGACCCTAATTCCATAGGTTACACGTACCGATCGGGGTTTTAATTCTAGTTAGTTATTTCTTTGATTTCGTTGGCTAAAGATTTAATACTTGTTATTTATTTTGTATCCATAGAAAATACATGAATGTTTGGCCATGGAATTAGCCAACACCTTGTTCATACATGATATTATGGTATTATTATGTTTTGTATGCAAAGCCGATGAAAACCTTGACCAATTATGACATGATTCGCTTATATTTGCATTTATTTTTGGTTTTGGGTTTGCCATTGTTTCGGCTTCATTTTTTGGATGTTTTTTAATTTTTCTTGTAGCCATTGTTTGGGCACATTACAGTAGTTAGATGATAGGTAAAGTGTATTTATTTTTCAAATTATTGTAATCATTGTTTGGAATGGAATGGTGAAAGAGTTAAAGGCATAAGTCAAATTCGAAGCTGCTGGGGTGACCTGTACTAAAAATGAATTTCTCAAAGTTCTGTAAGGAGTTGGAGGCCAAAATATTTTGTGTAAGTACATAACTCATATGGCTACAAATTCTTCAACTGGAGCTCAGATTGGGGAAGACTCCTTCTAGGAGTTTCAGGCCCGTCAAGTCAGCTGAAATTTTATGGCAGTTTTGGGCTTCAAGTTCATTTGGGGTTTCACTTGCTCATGATGGTTCTTGGAGCAAGTGGGAGCCCTCCTTGTGGTTGTGTGGTTAACCCTTAGTTGACTTCTTGGTTCTCGTGATGGCTCACGAAACCAAGCATAGGTTTTTCATCGGTTGAGGCTTTGCATACTTGTGGTTGTGTTTGTTTGTTTGCTTTTATATATGTTTGGAATGTATATAAACTTGCAAATGATTTTATAAAACAAAAATAAAAGACAAACCATTTTTTTAGAAACTAAATCATTGATTTAGTTTAAAGTTTAAATATGATTTGAAACTAAAAACTTGTTTTTTATATAAATAACACTAAATAAATGTTATGATTGTTATTTAATTTATGTATTGTTCAAACTAATATTTATTCCACTTAGATTATATATTAGTCATGAAAATGAACAACTTGTCACACATAAATGATATAAAACAAGTATTAGACTTAAGTTAAAAATAGTTTTTTAACTTGTGCTACGAAGGATGTATGCATGCTTCCTCGTACACACTTTTTTGATCATTTATCAAAAATAATACCCGTCAAATTTAAGTCATGCCGTCCAATTGGTTGAGAACACTTGCATTTGCTCTTCACTCTGCGTGAGACGTAGGTGAAGTGTAACCCAAGGTGATTATTCTCTATGCGTGAGACCTAGATATATTCTCACATGTTCTCGCATTGGATAACTTAATCGAGTTAAGCAGGTGAGACCTTGGCTCGAGGCAAGGATGGGACTAAACATGCCAGCTTGACATTGTTTCTTTAGTTACAAATGTCATGAGTCCCATATGGTCTAAGAATTGCACAGGTTATGCAATTGGTGAACGTCACCTACCTATTGAATCTATCATTGCTAGCAGATCAACTGATGTGATGGTGGAACCTCAATGAGGATCTTAGACTTTCGTAAAATTAATTGTTTTATATTATAAACAAGGGTAGTTAATTTTAAAAGGATAATTATCAAAAATACTAAATTGAACTTTGTAATTTCTATTAATGACATTTATGCAACATAAACCGTAAACAAAAGTTTGTTTACTTTCCTTATTAGAGGAAGACAAACTAGGTCTTATTTCCTTGTAAGAAAAAGACTTATTCCTATCCTTTCTACTTGTATAAGAAAGCTATAATAGGAACACTTGAATTTTCCAATCCTAATCAAACTCAAAGCATACTTACTCGAGAAATTGTTTTGTCTTGTAAAAGTAAAACGGTTAAGTACGGTTGCACATCTTAGTTGGATGACTAGAGAACATGTTTTTATAGCCACCAAATGATACATCTTGAAGCATCAAGACATGGTATGAGTTTTAATAATTAGAAATGGAAATCTTAATAAATCGCGAAAGAGAAAAGGAAATTAATAGCATGTTTTCTAGTAGTTTTCCTTAACTCAATATTTTTTCCTAAGATTCTACACACCATTGAGGTAATGTAGAAGGAGGAAATTACATGCAAAATTTTCAAGTTAAAGAATGGCATTGATGGCTAGTCCATCATATATAGAGTAGAACTTGATACACTTCTTTGAATATCTAAGTACATGTTTACTAGTCCGTGAGGCTCACATTAGAGATAATGTGTAGATATTCAAAGAGTAGAAAAGTAAATAAATTGCTACTTGCACTTCATTGGCATAGACACACATTTAATGTTGTCTTATCCAGTGGGAGCAATGCATTTTACTACTAATATATACACACATGTAATGTTGTCTAAATTCAGTGGGAGCTATGAGCTTATCACCTTGTAAGTGACCCATTTTATTTCTAGCTGGTCTTGAAATAATGCATTACTTTTCACATATGAAGCATCATAGTTTTATAAGAATCATTGCATATTATTCTATTAGATAACTTGTCGCTTTCCTGATGTCGCTGCCTGAATCGTTATTTATACAATAATTATGCACGATTGCTTATTAAACAATAAAGTTCTATATATATACTTATAATGCAAATGTGATTTTAGCTTTGATTTAAATCATATCATATATGTGACATTGTCATATTATTCATATAAAAAAACAGAAGCGTGGTGGACTCATAACCCACTAGTCTCAGGATCATAACCTGACTCATAATATGCTCACTTGTTTGTATAAATGCTTGATGTTATGCCGTGTACAAGTGGGAGAAATCTTAATTGTGTGCAAGGTACAACACATAACAATCTGACTAATGGTTTTTCTTAACCGCATGGTAAGAAAGCTAATATTCTACTAGGACTTATACACCTCGATGTATGTCGCCCTACCTAGAACTAGTGTCAAGAAATAATGAATACCTACTTCATCATATTCACTAAAAGGTTTAGTCAATATGATTGTGTCTTCTTGTAAAGACATCAATAAGAAGTATGTAATTAACTTGAAAAATAGTTGAAGCCAAGAGTCGGCGTTCAATAATACTTTATTTAATATGCTTGTGACTTTTTGTAAAGACATAAACATAAAGTCCTTGAACTATTCTAAGACTTATAAAGTACGTAATTGACTTGTCATATTCACGGCATGTACATGAATTCATTGAAGTGTTCAAAGACTTATAACGTAAATTAGCGATTAACGTGTTATGTCTTCTTGTTAAGACATAAAATCCTTGAACTTCTGAATACTTTTATGTTATAGCATGCAATTTGCTTGAAATCACTGTTAATGCAATTATGTTTGAACAAATTGGCAAGTATGTGAGCCAAAGGGTATTAGGTTATCTAAGGAATTGTGATACTGTCTCATAATCCCATTACTCATAGAATACCACATCGCTATGGTATGTCTGATGTGTAAAATCAAACTCTGTTGATATTGTTTAATTTTTGATAACTTTAACTACCCTACCTCTAATCTTATCAAGGTTAACAAAATTAAGTAAGCCACGTGTTTACTCAACATGGTTCCAACCAAGAAAGTAATTAAGACACCATCAGGTTATGGAATGGGAAGACTCCCATTAAGTCTTAACTGAAGTTTTGAATTTGTTGAGATCATGTTAAGCGTGTTATTAGCAAACTAGAGTCAAGACAGAGTACATTATACATCCCAAACGAGAACAATTTTATTGTTGCTCGACTTGCTGCATATTTGGAGAAAGTCTCCTCTTACACGAAGCAAGTAGGAGCA